>PPHD01028741.1:0-10803 GCA_002909625.1 Bambusicola thoracicus
TGGACATAATGCCTGAGCCAGTTCTCTGCAAAGTCAGTTGTGAGGAGAAAGAAGGTAGGAGGTATGGCTGTTGCAGTAGCCTACAGCCAACAAATTGGTGAATTGCACCAGTCCTTTTCTGGGACCTATTAGCCTTGCCTAGTCTGGAGGTCTGATTAACTGCTAGTGGATACCTCATGCTAAAGTAACTGAAATTTAAATGAGGTGAATTCTCTATGAATTCATCTTCATATGTGAATTAGAATTATTAGGTCTAGTCAGTGCTCTGAGAAGTCAGAGCTCCATAGCAAAACACTGTGGTTACTGCAAGTGATTAATGCTGTCCTTATGGGAGTACAAAGGACCTGGGTGTTTGCCACACCTGCTGCTTTGCCTGCTCCAGCCATTTGCTCTGTTAAAGAGTACTGACTGGATTCAAAGGGCAATATTTACGTGGCTAGTAGTGGGGGAGGAGGGAGCAAATTGAATTGCATCTGCTAAGGGAGGGAGGGGAATTTTTGTATTGTATTACATATCTTTTTTATGATTACTGAAAAATCACTTTTTGCTACTACCAACCTGCCAGAGCAATCAGGGAAGTTTAAATTCTCTGTCTTTTTGAATAGCCATAGGTAGTTGCAATATTGCTAAATTTTAGCTACTGTTAACACTTAATATTAAACTCTTCAGAGAATTTGTGCTTTTTTATTGTTCAAGTGCTTTGTTCTTTTTCACTTGACAGTTTGTGAAGAGGTGAGCATTGGTGTGGTTAGAAAAAATCCTGTTGTCCAGGCACAGATGTGTGTGTTGTTACGTGAAATTCAGAGGAAGCTGGTAACCTACAAAGGGAGTGCACTGTGACATGCAGTGCCTGTACAGTATACAATTCATATTGAATTGCTCCGATGTGCTGTCTTGAGCTTTCTCAGCTTAATGCGTTTAAAAACCTGGAGGACAGACAGCAAGAGTCTTGGCTTGATGCTTCCAGCAATTTAAATGTAGGCTTAACTAAAACTTAAGTTCTTCTGAGGTTGTAATGTGCAGTCTGAACATATCACAAGTAGCTGATGATTTTATAGCTCTATTTTGATGTGTAATTGTTGATTGAGAGGCTCATTTTTGGCACTTGGGTCTAAAAATGCATGCTGTAGTGATTACAGAAAAATTTGCCGAAGTTTTGTGAACTACCTCTTGCAAATAAATGTGAGGTTGTATTTCAGTAAACTGCTTAAGTAGACATTTGGGAAAACTTGCATACTTCAAGCTAATGAATAGCATGGAATTATTTGTGTACTTTATCATCTGCTTGAAAACTTTGAAGCTGAGCTCCAGCTCTTATGGTGACACTTATGAAGCAGGTAGGAAGCTTGCAGCTAAAATCATTGCAGCTGATGTTAAAAATAGTGCCTTTAATACATTTTGCATGTAAGAGCTGAATTTTATTATTAACAGAGACAAAGGCATGTACTGATTTAGATTAGACATCTGTATGATTTCATTCTTATTTGACACAGGTTACATTGTTACAAAATCTAGAAGAACTAGAAGTGTTGGAAAAAAATGAATGGAAGTATCAGAGAGTAAAATCTACCTTAATATATTTTAAATGTATTAAAACCTTTATGTAGTTGAAAAAAAAAATACAGTATTAAAAGAAACATCTTAAATTGTTGTGGAAGAAGTACCTTGGTGTTAAAAGAATATGGCTAGATTCTATGGAGACCTACATGAAAAACTTTTTTCATGAATTCTGAGTTTTTTTTATGCTTTTGGGTCAAAAGAAGCATTATCATCTATTTCTCACCTATGTAAGTAGTCTGAATGAATGTGAGTAGTCTACATTACAAAATATAGCAGAAATAGCCAAATAGAGAACAAATTTTCTAGAGTGGGTGCCTACACGAAAGTAGTTTTTCTAACATTACTTCTCCTAATTGCCAAAGAGAACTCAGTTATATTAGTGAAAACTCCTCTCACGCCAGTAAAATGGTTCCAATATGCAGGCTTTGGCTGAGATAATGCAAAAATATAAAAAAGCCAAAATAGCTTCTTATATCTTTCCGCATAATGAAAATATTTAATAGATCCTATAGCTCATGAATATAAATCTGATGAAATTATTTTGCGTAGGTCTGGAAAATTTATTTCTGAACTATGCTTTGTGGAGAAACTAAACCAAACCTACCTAAAATTTGTTAAATTTAACGTTAAACAATTTTGGAATACTGTACTTCATTTATTCTTCCGCATGTACAATATATATAGAAAGAGAAGAAAGAGTAGAATGTAAATCATGGTTATTTAAGCAAGAGAATAAACATCAAAATCACTGAACCAAAGAATTATATTTTGTATAATATTTGCACACAAAATGGTTTCAGTTTTAAAATATACATTAATAGAATGTGTAAATAAGTGTATGCTGACCTGAAATAGATAAAACTTCTTTTGTGGAATGAGTTCATCCAGGAACTTTATTTTAATTTGGATGAAATGAAATTCTATTAAATATATTATCCTCCCCCCTTTTTTTGTATGAACACTTCTTCTTATTTATTATTATTCTCTCTCCAAAAACAAGTAGGATCAACACAGTTGGGTCCTGGGCTTACTAATAGATTTCAAATATAGCAACAAGGCAAGGATTACTTCCTTGTATTCCAAATATGCAAAGATTGAACAATGCTCCATATTAAAATTTCTTTTTTTTTTCAGTAGAGCAACAGCTTCTCAAGTTTCAAATGTAGCATTTCCAATGGAATTACTGAGGAAAAATGAGATGAACTGTCAGTAGCAGACAGATGCTGAGAACTATGTGCATAATGTCTGATGCAGAGAAATCTTGTACTATCACTGTCAGTGAATGTAACACAATCTGCTGCCCAAATTTTGTTGCTCTCCTTAAAGCTGCTTGAGCTTTCTAACTAGCATGCACACCATTGCTGAGATGTTAAGGAAGAGCTTAGAGGAGAAAATGTGTAACTTGCAGTAGAGGTTGCGTCATGAAGTATTTAAATTTGGACACAATGAAAGGAAAGAATTCCGTTAGGATTAATTTTATATTAACACAGTGGAAACATATAGTTGGAATTGAAACAAGATAGCCTGGTGCATTTTTTCCAGCTCTAATTCCTGATAGCAAAGACTTATAACCAAACCAAAACACCCCAAGAAGCAAAGCAACAAAACAAAACTTGACCTAATGGACCCATTTGGTCCATATAACTGTAAAACCAATGTTAATTCTCATGGAATTACTGAGAGGCCTTATATTACAGAAGAGAGAAACTTTGAGTATTGACAATTTAAAGGAAAAATGGATTATTACATTTCATGTATGTATAATTTAAATTGTAAGTTATGTAGAGTAGAACTGAGAGTAGAAAAGAGCTTTAGGTTGTTATAATGGCATAAGAATTTTTCTTCTTTCCCCTTCAGACTAGAATTTGTAATGTTAGGTGTCCCATTCTTGGAAGTAACATTCATGTAAAAACTGTTGTCTATGTATTCTCTGCTTTGAAGATATTACTATGAATTTGATAAAATCCAGATTTTGTGGAATTATTTCCACTCTTAAACTATTTTAATGCATGTATTTAATGTCTTTTATTAACACAAGCTTCCAAGTGTACTGGTGTTATAAACGTGTTCTTCTAGTGGAATATATGTAATTTAGGCCAGAAAGTGCATAACAGTAATGACTGCAGTATAGAACAACTGACAAATGTAAGTAAAAAGACAAAACTGACATCACTTGCCTGTACATCAACAGTTGAACTTATTTTAATAGGGATTTGTCATTCTTGATAATTTTTAATCAACGTATGTCTTTGGGACGTACCATACAGAAGGCTTCAGTAACAGCTAAAAATGTAATCATATGGTTACATCATCTTCCATTCTCTTCCTTTTAGAAAATAACTTAAATAAATCTATATATTTAGACATGCCATAAACATGAGCTGTAAGATTTTTTTTTTTTACTATAGATGTAATATTCTTTTGTAATATCTTTTTTTTCTAAGGTTTCCTTTAACAGTTTAATATTAAACAGAGTTAGAGTTTTATGTAATATAAGAATGAGCAGTCAGTGGAAGCAAAAAAAGACACAAAGCGCACGTTATACAATTGTTTTGGAGTGGACAAAAGTTCCTTAGGAACCAAGAGGATTTCTTGAGAATTCACCTTTCCTGCTACATCAGTAGGTTGCCAGTGGTCATTAACATTGTAGTGATAGAGACAGATTGAAAAAGTACCTAATTCTTGTTGGTCAGTCACAGAGTAAAACAGCTGGCTGTATTCCTTTTTAAAATCTTCTGTCTGTCCTTAAATGGATTTTCCCAGTATGTTTTAATGAAACCTTGAGGAAAGAAGTTATCCAGTGTCCTAGGAAAGCAAGTTTTCCTCAGGTAATTATCTCATTTGAGTCCCAAAGGTTCATTTCACTCAAGGTTAACCAACAAATGGAAATGACAACAAAATGTTTCAGCTCAAAACAAGATTTTAATCTACCCTTGGCAGAAAATAGTGTGGAAAATAAATTAGGTAAGAGATGCATGTATATTGAACATGCACATGCACACAAATCAGTGTGTGTATATTTACATACATAAAGAAATTAATGAGGATCCCACTGTATTAGGCATGATATAGATATAAAACAACAATAATAATAAAAAAAACAACCTATCCCCACACCTCTACATGTGCTTTAGGCTTCCTAAAGATGTATGAATTGTGCCTCATCAGGGCAAGGTGATGGGAAGGGTGAGCAGGGGCAGAAGAGAAGAGAGAAGTGGAAGTTACAGAGGTACTTTGTTTACTTGTCAATATTTTGATCTATTAACATGTACCTAGAAAATATTACAGTTCAAATAGAATCAACATTTTGGAAATGAAGAGTCAAAACCAAGAAATTTTAAACTATTCTTTCAATCTGTGAGTCACAGCCTTGACCAAATTGTTAGGGCTGTCAGAGGCCACCACCAGCCGGACTTACATTTTCTGCTGACTTTTCATGATGGAGAGGCAAAGAGTGAAAATGAAGAACTTGGAAAAAATATTCCTTTTATGAAAGAAATGTAAGAGCTTGTTCTTTTATTTTCTTCTCAGAAAGCTTCCAGTATTTACACCCAATCTCCATTCTAAAAACAACCCCAAACAAATCTTTATTCATGTAAAGAATTTCTGTGAGAAGAATCACCAGTATCTGTGTTATCTGGCAGGTCTCTTCTCTGCAGTTCCCAAGCAAGTCCTGTTTTGAATTGGCAGTATCAGAATAGATGACGTTATCTCTATATGGTTTTGAAAAAAGAAAACAAAAATGTCATCAATGTGAAGGTGAACTTCAGTTGCAATGTCTGCAGGAGGAGTTTTCGTGCCATTTTATCTTTGTTCGGCAACTTAGATCATGCTAGAACTGTCCGAAGACAGATTTGTCTGGCATGAGATTGTAAAAAATGGGTATCTCATAATTCTATTTCTTGCTTTTTGTTGTTGCTTTATTCTCCAACTGAAAGATGTGACTGTTTTCTGTACTAAAATGAGATTTTTTTTTTTTCTGCCGAGATTCAGCAGGGTGCATTATTCAGAAAAAATCCTTGGAAGTTGTAAGAATAGACCTCACCTTTCATTTTTCCAGAGGTGATATTTTTTCCTTTTGGTCCCAATGTGCTGTTTAAAATTTATTCTTCACTAAAAACAACGTACTTTAAAATACATTTTTTTTTTGAAGTTTTTACACTATAATGTCCTCTTGCAAAGAGTGGTCTTTATTTAATTTATTTCATTTAAGTGAATAGCTTCAAAAATTTCTGTAGTTCATATATTTAACTTCCTTAGAGTCCTTCTGTTAAGAACGTATAGCTGATACAATCCTTTTAGGTTCTCTTCCTAGTTCAGGAAACACTGAGATGCCTTCACAGCCAGCTGTGCACTGTTACTTTCAGTGCACATATTTTAAGTGAATAATGTGGACTATTGAACAACTCCTAGTTAAATGTCAGCACAGCAGATTGAAAATGAAGGGGCACAGAGCGTTGCTAGGAAGTCATGTTGGCAGTCTATGAACTCAATTCCATGTACCCACTGAAAGAGTTCTGTGCAGTCCCAACACCCATTCCACTCTTGTCCTTAATTCTGTTAAGATTTACATAGCAATGTCTGTGTGCATGGATGTCTTACTCTGCAACATCTTTCTTGATTCATTGCTTAATACTTTACAAAGATGAACTGAAAGGGAAGGCTGGGGCTGCAGGCTCAGGAGAACCTTATTTTGACTCTAGTGTCCTTGTATAACTTTGCTTATGACAGCACTGGTACCTTTCCAGTGTAAAGGTCTTGTCTCCCCAAAAGTTTGTGAGTGCTTTTTGATTAGGAACATGAAGTACTGCCATAAATCACCTTGAGATTAAAAAAAAGGAACCTATTTTAATTTAGTTCTGATGATAAATATGTCTTGGGAAAATTGATGAAGTCACTCTTTCAACTGGATTTTGTGTTTGATTGGATGGACTAGGCAGAGTGATATAGAGAAAATATACTTTATAGCTTAAATGCTTATATGTATCAGATCTTCCTTTATATCTGTGTAGTTGTATTTGTCTTTCATCTTTTATTCATGTCTTTTATACGTGTGGATATAAACGTTTGTTGATTGCCATATCAAAAGCCAGAAGTAACATCATAACAGTCTGGATGATATGCACAGTAAGACTTTATGATACTCAAAAATTTGCAAGAATTATGCTCTTGATATTTCACTGCTTGAGCCTAGATATGGTATGTGAGATCACTAGTGATTTATAAAACACAAAAGAGTTTGGTTTAGGAAGGTATTAGTGGAAGCCTTTCATGCTTTCCACTCCTGACAGTGATTATAATGAAGATAATGAAGTGGCTGACAATAGAATTTTGAAGAATGAAATATGATAAGAAAGGAGTTGTACAATAGATACCAAAAAATGGTAGCTCAACTTAGTAGTATGTGGAAATCCAAAAGAATAATTTAAGAGACAGATGATTTCTCAGCATTCTGGAGTTGTGGGATATCTTTCTTAATAGTTCTGTGACAGAACTTTCTTCTGTGTATGAGGTTTAAATCTCGGTAGGTCAGCTTTTTTTTTTCATCCTTTAATGTGGGGAATAAACTATTGCAGTGCAGTTTCCTGGGTAAGGAATTGCAGAATTAAG
The DNA here is from genome assembly GCA_002909625.1 of Bambusicola thoracicus. Classification (NCBI taxonomy): domain Eukaryota; kingdom Metazoa; phylum Chordata; class Aves; order Galliformes; family Phasianidae; genus Bambusicola; species Bambusicola thoracicus. Next base: position 7,171 of record PPHD01028741.1, read on the forward strand.
AGCTGCAGTCATTGAACTGCCCAACTTCTGTGATCTGAAAGTTGACAAGGTTAATAGCTGAGTTTTTATTTACATGGTTTCTGGAAGAGGAAGTGCCACATATTTACCTGAGGAAAGACAGGCGTGTAACAGACTCTGCTCAATGTGTTTTGTGTTCTTTTGGACGTTGTCAGTTGCTTTAATATACTTAACTGAACAAATACTTGACTAGGCCAGCCCACAACATCATGAATATGTGCTGAAACTATCAAAGTTGTTTATGGAATATATAAACATTAAAAATGTGTGTGGAGGAAATGGTAAACAATATTTTTGCTTTTAAGAGTGAATAAAAAATAACATTCACTTTAAGTTGTTATACTGCTATGTTGGATAGATGAAAATATTTCAAACTGAAAAGCTCAGTTCCTTTCACTCCAGTTTTTAGTCCTACAAAAAACCGTAAGCCATAGGCAGGCAGCATGTTGCAGGAAGATGACTGCAGCTCCAGTGAATTAGGTTTGGTCAAATCTGTTGGCAGTTCTAAGATTTCAGACATGATTAGACAGAGTATTTTGAGAATTCTAACATGTGTAGGTAAGGTGGCAGCTGAGCTTGGAGTGGAAAACTGCTAATGTTGGTGACCACGTGCACTGGAATAAAGAACCCAGCTTGACTTTAAGGTTCCAGATTGTTTACAATGTAAATAAGAAAAAAAACATATTCCCTTATGATGTGTATTATAGAACAGGAAGTCATAAATCCAGACCTCTTGTAGGTTGTTTTTTTTTTTACCATATACTTTTCCAGAGAATAGCAGTGATTTTGATCCGCTGTGTTGTATTTTTTATTTTTTGATGTGCTTCCAAAACTTTGCATCGTGTTGGTTTGTGTGCTCTGAGGTTGAAGGGGTGAGAATGGGAATCCTTCTGTAGTTCTTTCTGCTTAAGCACGAACATTTTGTTTGGTTCGATACTCATGGATCCAGGGAGCTTTAATTCTGCCTTAAAATTCGTGAGGAACCTGAGCAGTTTGGTATGTATGAAAAACTAACAGCTGGTTTTCAGCTTTGGTATCTAATGTTTTAGGTTTCTAATTCTAAAGAAGTCGTCAAAATCAATGCAAAAGTGTTCCTCTACCCACCACAGTCCTGCTTATAAGTACATGCATATATTATTTTGCAGATGATATAATTAATGAACAATTATTACCGATTTAAAGAAATCGATGAGTAGAACCTTAACAGCAGTATTTTATTTACCGTAAAGCAGGCTACTCTTTATTGTCAGCGCTGGGATAGCATCGAGATAACTCGAGAATGCTCCGCCAGTTGATCATTCGTGAACAGGTTATATTTTCGCATGTATTACACACCCATTACATTCCCAAATTCATTGTCCTATCCACTCCCCGTGATTACCCAACAGACACAGCCTTATTTGGCGGTCTCCAATGTCATCTAGTCTTCTAGCGCCGTGATGGTCCGCTGTCGGTCCGTTGTTAGTCCTTGGGGGGTCGTTTGCTTCCTCCCAGCACTCCTTTTGTCCCAGAGAGTGCTGTGGAATGCAAGGGCAATCGAGAAGTATGCATACGCAGATAAAGAAGACAGAGGAACATCTTGATGCTGTCTGTCACATTCTAGGTATTCTGGTGTTGTTTCTTTTGCCTTGTTAAAACAGACCAGTCTTACAACGTGTCTCCCCATCTACAATACTACATCACAGTATCCCCCACAGTATCTAAAGACTACTGTGGTGTTGCAAGCATTGTATTAACAGAATATTTTGTGTAATTCTTCCAATGAATTGCAGAATACTGGTAGGTTTTTTTTTTTGTTTCCCGCTGTAGCTGTGTTGCTTTCTGTATTACATTTGGTGGCCCAGCCTTCTTACTCAGTGAGCTGTCTCAAAATCTGTTTTGCCATGAGTCACAAATAGATATTCTGTAAGTAGTAAGGGGAGAGCTTTCAGTGGTACAAGCAAGAGAGAACAACTCTCGTGTTGTCTGAGAGGTCTGGACTGGCGCACAGCTCAAAAATACAGTACAGTTTCATAACTGCATAGTTATAACGCTGGTTCCAGCAACCATCCTTTGCTGATTCTTTCAAAAATCAGATATTTGGGTTAAAATATCGTTTCCAGTGTTGTGTCGTAGCCCCAGGTAAAGCCACACCAACTGAGAGCAATTGGTCAAAGAGCACCTGCTTGTTCTGTGATTAAGAGAGCTCAGTGTTTCCTTTAACGCGTGATTTTGCTAACAAGCATTCCTTTTGTTGCCTATAAAAAGAATGACTTCTGCTGACTCTGGAAGACAGGTACTTCATTACCTTGCACACAAATAAGGGAGCCGAGAGTGATACTTGGAAGAGAAAAACAAGTTTATTTGCAAATAGAATCCCGGTCATAAGGTGCTCCTCTTAGCTAGTTGTGAGCAGGACTGAAGCAGTCTGCGTTCCGGGGGCTACTGCTGCTGAATTTATCGTGGCAGTACCTAATTCTTCCCGAGACTTCCCGAGTCAAACTTTCAGATACGTTGGCAATTCTCGTGCATCCAGCTTTTGTCTCAAGGGACCCTGTTAGGTCACATTTCTACATGGCTTTGTTATTCAAAATGATGTGCGGCTTCACTGGTAGCCACAAAATCAACAGGGTCCCTGCATGACGTTTCTTGCTCTTAAACTGTCCTTTCTACTTACAGTTGTACCGGCTTTTTTTGTTTTTGTTTTTAACTTTGAAACCAGTAATTAATATACCTGGAGCCTTCTCTCTGTATATTGAGAAACTGACATGGATTTCTGTTTTTCCTGCAGTTTTTGTCTCCAAATAACAGTTTGTCTTGGCACTTGGAATTTGCTCATCTGTGCAGAAAGCTACAACTGTAAGTTCCTGTTTAGTTTCTGGCAGTAGTAATTGTGTGTAATATATAAGTGACTTATCCTTCCTTTGACAACTATACTATCAGAGGAAATGCCCCATCTTTTACAATTGACTTTAATGTAAATCATCTTAAATTTGGGAACATAGATGCATTCTTGGAGATGTCACTGAAATTAGAATCGTTAAGAATTTGCAGGTGGTTATTGTATATTTCACTGTATCTTAAGAAATATTTATGTGTGGAAGTTACATCACTGATACTTGCAGCAAATTTTTGTTTAAAAATGTGGTTGTTTTTCAAAAAGAATTTTTAAAGGTATTTTCAGAATTCATGCTGTGTGTACTTCTATTGTGTATTTTATATCAGGATTATTTTCTTTTTCAAGTCTAATCAGTTTATGGGGAGCAGAATTGGCCTGTTCGGTCAAATATGCTTCTTGCTTATCCGTCAGATATGAAAGGTAGTGCTGTAGTGTTGTCTGAATGCTTGCGAGACCAGGCACTGTCAGAAGAGGAAAAGAGCTTCAAAACTGATAATCTGCTTTCAGTGATAACCTGGATTAGTTAGGCTGTGAACTTTGAATTCCTGGTGGCACAGAAGAAGGTGAATTCAGCTTACAGCTCTTATTCTGTAGCAATTTCAAGACAAGGACTGTTCTGAGGAAATGCCTCTCTGATTGCAATGCGTAGAAATATGGTTTCTATCATAGGTCAGATCCAGGCTATGTTAAACATGTACAACTTTGATATCTAGGTCAAATACTGTGCAGCTGTAAAA
>PPHD01028743.1:0-10802 GCA_002909625.1 Bambusicola thoracicus
CCAACATGTTGACCTATTAGACGCCCACAGCAACACCTATGATATTAAACAAGCAGAAATCTAGTATCACACGCATGTCTATAAACAAGATATAGTAAACAGGCCATACATCTCCTTCAAAAACCTTACAACTCTGCTGACCTCATTTTTGCTATCCCAAACCAATATAGTGCAGATACTAAGATTTCTTTCTATATTTTGTTTGCATTATCATATATTTCAATAACATTTTCTACGTCCTCAGATGATATTAGGTCGATAATTGTCTTTTGCGTGCACTAGTAGATATTTAAAATTGGTAGTTCACCAAAATTTTCTGTATATATGTGGGAAATGGAGAGGTCAGCTTGGCTTAGTCGAATGCTTACTCACTGATAATGAGGCTCTGGGAAGGAGACAGAAGGTCTGAATAAACAGGGGTGTTTTGTACCTAGGCATAAGATAATCTCTCTGCTAATTATGAAGACTTGTTATGGAATTTGCTTGCTTTCTAGCCAATGGATTGTTAGTGGAAATGTACTGAATGCATATGTTAGAATATAAAAGGAGGTATGCCGGTAATAAAGGATGGATTCATTCCTGCATTACGAACCCTGGGTGTCGCGTGGATCATTTACTGCGACATACATATATTTTTGGCAATATTTTGTTCCAAATATTTGAAGAACCAGAAGGTTCACTATGAAGATGAGGAAATTCCTAGAGGGAACGGCCTCAAGTTGTGCCAGGGAGATTCAGGTTGGAAGTTAGGAAATAATTATTCTCTGGGAGAGCGGTCAGTTGCTGGAGTGGGCTGCCCAGGGAGGTGGTGGAGTCACCATTGCTGGAGGTGTTCAAGGAACATTTAGAAGCTGTGTTGAAGGACATAGTTTAGTAAGAAATATTGGTGATATCCACCAACCGGATGATCTTAGAGTTCTTTTCCAACCTTGGTGATTCTATGATTCTAAATTAAACACAGACACTGATGATCTTTCACATTTCTTTTTGATGAAGTATGGTTTAAAATGTAAAGAAATAGTGCTCATAGGAATCCATCTCTCCATCTGTAATTCAACCAATATGGCATTACAAACTATTTTTATCTGCATACATACAAATGCATATGGGTAAGATACTTTCTTGTAATTGACTTTACTTTCATGCAAGTAGTATGCAATTACCTATGGGGGTCTTTGGTGCTGGGTACAATATGAACACATTCTCGCTTGTAAAAAGCTCTTTCTATCCATGATTTCTGTGCCTAAAAAGAAGAGAGAAAATGCATTAGGTTCTGCTTGCTAAACACAGCTTACAGTACCTTTGAAGAGAAAATTTAAAACATAAAAGAAAAACTCGCTGACTTTGCATTTATGCAGTACAGAAGTTGCACAGAGAAGCATTTTCTATTAAACTTGTGATTTCCTTCTCTGTAGCACTCAAGAGAAGGTCCTAAATTTTTTTCATCTTCACTAGCCAGTTGACTTTTACGCTGTCAATTACATTCTCATATGGGCAATCACTGGAGAGGAATTACATAAAACTATCAATTATTATTATCTTTCTGCACAGGAGAGACAATCACAGCTGTTCCTCAAAAATATTTTTTAAATATAGTGACACAACTCAAATAAAACAAGAATCTCAGAAACCAGAAAAAAAATCTCAAAATGAAATTGATATCACCATGACTCCGTTGTAATTTTTAGTATCAGCACTAGTGTGGCTGTTTGACATAGAACTAGAAAATACAGTTTAATATGTGGACATTCCAACAGAAACAAACAAAAAAAAAAATCCAAAAAACAACAAAAGAGATTCATTTCTAAAACACAATACAAAAAGCTCTGATAAAGTAAGAGAATACATTAAGAGTTAGATGACCAGTTTGTCTAAGGTCTGAAACTAAGTTAAATGCAGCTATGTCAGTTAATTTTATGTCCTCATCTTGCTCAGATACTCTCAGGAAATTAAGTAATTTCTCTCAGCTCACTCTCCATTGTTAAATTATTTCATTTAACAAGCAGATACATTGAAATTTTCCTTTAAAAATTTATTACAAAATAGTAGATTTTATGAAATATATTTAAATAATAAAATTACCTATTTAATTGCACAGCATAAACAGAACTAGAGGAACTATGAAAAAGCCACTTGGAATTAAGTAAAGTGAAATGAGATCATTTAAATGAAATTGGAGCACCTTGCTTTTGTAAAAAAATAAAATACGAAACAGCCTTTATAAAATTCCACACCTAATACATAATGTCTTTTTGTTAGATCTGTAGCCCAACATTTTTAAAGACAGAAGCATGTGTTTCTGGGATTTCTGGAAATCACTATGACCTGTGGAAATTTCTTGGAGTCAACTAACACCAGTAGTATAAAGTACCATACTAACAATTAATAACTACATTCCTTACACCTCACTCATGGTGCATAAAAAATTGATAACTCATGTTATATAACAATATTTTATCTTCTCTCAACTCTCATTTTTATTTGAAAATTCTGCTCGACTTCATGTTTTGCAAGAAAGGCAGACACCTTAACATGAAAAAAGGCTATTAAAAATATTAAATAGAGCCATATTTGACTGTTCTTCCTTATCGTAGCAACAGAAAGTAAACCTGTTTGAGAGCAAGGGACAAGATTTGTATCATGTTTAAGCAAAGGACAATAAAAAAAAAAAATTCTGAAAAATCTAAAAAGTTGTAGTATGCACAGGGAAGATTACCTTGAATTTCAAAATTATTATAACTTCTAAATACTGTCAAGCCTATAGTACTAATAATAATCACAACACTGTATATTGTATTGAACATTTTTCCAATTTGATAGTCTTTTTAGGCAAGGAAAGGCTTCTTAATAACTAATTTTCTAGATTTGTCTGGCCATTCAGCATGGAGTTTGAGAACTTCATCTGACCATCTTAGTGCAGAACATTTGAAGCTATGTGGGAAAACTACGGTTTTTCTTATTGTATTGTACTGTGTGTTGTATGGAAAAAAGGAAGTTATAATTATTATTCAAGCATTATAATGCTAACAACTGAAATTACATTCTTTGCAGTATCTATCACCTATTGAAATGTCTCCCTACTCTCAGCTTCTAGAGTACTCAAGTGTTCTATATTGCCCTAGGAGGGCAACGCTAAGAAACTGCGTACTTGTGAATCTCCTTTGTTGCGTGTAACTTGATGAGAAAAGGACACTTTTTGACTGAAGCAAACTTAGCTTACTGCATGTTTGTTTCAGCAATAACTATATGCTTATGATATCTTTCATCTTTTCTAGAAAGAATGAACAGCTTTTATGCCAACTTTTCTTCCTGATATCCAAAAGTAGAACTTCTACACCGTAATTCTCATCCATGTTGCAAAGACTCTGGAAATGTCCTTCACTAAATGTATTAACTTAATACCTTTCTCTGCAGTTTGTCTTGGTGAGTTTACTTGCTGCGCAGACCTAATGCACCATTTTAAAAGATGACCACTAACTCAGTTCATTTAAACAACAAAAGTATTTGCAGAAAGGTAACATAAGAGTTGTACTCTTTCGTACTCTCTTTGTAGAAAACCATATCTGTCTAACATAATAATTGGAATCTTCATCACATTTCTTCAAATGTAAAACTAAAAAAATAATAGCTTGATTTAAAAAATCCTTCTTTCATATCAAGGGAAAAAGAGTTCTTGGGTTTTACATTTCAAAGTATATACCATCCCACCTGACAGTCAAGGCATCCCAAAACATGATTTTCTTATTTCAAAGTTATTTCAAACTAAAAAGAAAGCATCTAGTTTTACTGCTCCATGTTAGTTATTGTTCTGTCATGAAGAACATTTGCAATGAAGTACAAAGCTCAGAGGTATAATAAATTTTGTCACTTGCAGTAGGAACTTCATAGAGGAATTAGGATAATTTGAGGAAATTAACAAGTTAATTATGAAACAGTCTGCATTAAACTCTTGTTTATCATTTGAATTAATCAAGCAGTAAAAAGTTTAGAAAAGTATTTGCAATAACAGTAGAATAAAAAGCTTATTGTCTGTATCTGTTTTTTCGCAAGCACGCCTCCAATGTTAATTCATAAAACATAAAGTCCACAGTGAATTCCTGAAGTACATGCCACACTTACATTCAGATTTAGTTTACTTATAGTTTGGATCTCTCAATAAAATACCTCTCTCAGCTACCTGTAAAATCCCACAAAGATCATTTTTGCCCCCTCTTTTTTACCTGGTCATCACGCTTGGTGTTTAAGTCTATCCCAGAGCAAATTCCGTTGTCGACATTTTGCTGCTGCTGGTCATTGCTAACAAGACTTTTGTGTTTGCTCCCTGAGCAAGGCGTTCAGCCTGTCTGCAGGGATGGCAGCAGAGTGGAGCCCTTGTGCCCATGAGCTGCTTGCAATGTGCTGCTGTGGGATTAGCCTTGTTAAGGGTCTGGTGGACATGCGCTTGCAGCCCCAAAACACCCCTTCATTTGAACATCTGATCTGACGCCAAAAGAAAAACAAATCCCTTGAGAGCTTGGATTTGACTGGCACAAGCTGTGACAGGCTTTTTTCCCCTTGTCATTCCCCCTCAGAAAGCAAGCTTATGAGAGTGTGATAAGGTGCTCTGAGTCCTTAAAGTTCAACCCAGGAAAATAAATCCTTCAAAAGAAACAGTGTACTAAACGAGAGGGAACCTGAGCACACAAGAGAGATTGTTAATCTCCAAAGAATGAAAGCAGTGTGTTTACAGGGTAACTCAGAAATCCATACACAGCTGAAATATATTATGATTAATCAACAATGGCATTTTTTCTAGAGAAGCTGGGGTTTGTTGCTGTTTCTCACCACATTTGCTGTACTGTAACGAACGTAACTTTGCAGAAAGTTACAATCATAAATCTTTGTCTTTCAGATACAAGCATTGCTTTCAGCTTAATTAAAAATCAGTAGTATAAAATACAACTTGAACATTTAAAAGTTCAGGGATTAATTGAGTGACCCATGTGATGGAGTACCCGTGACTACCCATGAGTATCAACTCTGAATAGCATTTTCATATGAAAAGTATACAGTTGTTTTTTTTTTAAGTTATTATTCATTTTAAATCAATGACTTTTTTTTAAGCTTTAAATAAAAATCAGCATTTCTACTTTTTTTTTTTTTCCCCTGTAAGTTTGGATTAATTCCTCTCTACTTCTATATATGGATACACATCCTCCTCTCTTTTTCAGTGCGATTTCCATCTCACACATATAAAACAAGCTGTCCACCTACTGCACAGATAGATACAAGCATTAAAATATCCTGCGTGAGGGCCTGTGGACCCAGGATGGGTGAAGCTGAGTAGATGCACAGTGGCGTAAGCTTAGAATTTGATACAGGTTGAAAAATGGTGTTTGGTAGCTGATAACTGGCTCTATTGAAATGTTATTGTGCTCTTTGTATCTGCTGTTGCTGTATGTAAACAAGGAGACGTTGCTTTTGGAACAATGTATGCATATAGACATGTTCTGTTCCAACAAAACTATGATCCATGAGTACTACTACTGCACATCATAGAGCAACTGAGTATGAAGTGCTTCCAAGCACATCCTGGATGATCTCTTGAGCACGGAATCAGATCAAAGATGGTTTGTGTAGAATGGAAAAGGCAGAGGAAGTTGCAGCACCAGGAACACAGCTCATAAGCAGCTCAATGAGGTAGAGAATGTAACTGGGGAGTCAGCAGAAAAAGACTGATAGTATTTCAACACAAAGGAGTTGGGTTTGGTTGGGAGGACAGAGAAAACAAGAGGGGAGAAAACATAACTGAGTAAAAATTCACATGTGACTAAGTGAAATGCTTGGGGTAGAAGACACCTCTTCTCTCTAGAAATTAACACAAGGAATTCATTTGCATATATCACTCAGTGGCACAATTCAGGATGCTGTCAGTGTATGCCACTGATGTTGCAGAAAAGTACGACTGTTTCTGACATGGCATTTTTAAAGATGCTTATTATAATTCTCTTTGGTGATGAAAATACTAATACCATAGAAACACCAGTATTTTGATGGGAAGTAGAACAACAAACAATAAGCAAAGAAGGTTCATGTAAGGGAAAAATAAAATATTTTCTTATGTGGTGCAACCTATAGTACAGACAAAGCTTTTAGGGAAGTGGACGCTTCACATTTAATTCTGCAAACTTACACATTACAAACATATTCAACTCAGATCACTATAAATGAAACAAACTCTGAAGTAGTAGTTAGCAGTGAGTTCAGTGCTGACTTGTTATGCAGGAGAACAAATATTAGAAATGAATAATAAAAAAAAAATTCAGGAAAATAAATTCTATTTATTTAATATATTTAACATGGTTTATAACTTCAGTGCTTAACTGCTGACCTCCAAATTAAAGCTATTTAAAAAAAAGAGCACTCTCCGCTCTGCCTTGGTGACGCCACATCTGGCATACTGTGTACAGTTCTGGGCTCCTCAGTTCAAAAAAATACAGAGAACTATTAGAGAGAGTACAGGGGAGGGCAACATAGATGACGGAGGGTCTGGAGTATCTCCTGTTGAGAGATTTGGGACTGTTCAGCCTGGAAAAGAGAAGGCTGAGAGGGGATCTCATCACAGTTTATAAACATCTAAAGTGCAGGAATCAAGTCCATGGAGGCAGACTCTTTTTGGTGGCATGCGGCAGTAGGACAGTAGGCAGTGGGCAGAAACTGAAACACAGGATGTTCCAGACAAACATGAGGAAGAACTTGTTTATTGTGAGTGACAGAGTGCTGGAACAGGTTGCCCACAGAGGTTGTGGAGTCTCCTTCTCTGGAGATATACTCAAAGCCCACCTGGACACTTTCCTGTGCAACTTACTATAGGCAATCTGCTTTAGCTGGGTGGTTGGACTTGATGATCTCTAGCGGTCCCTTCCAAACCCTATAGTTCTATGGTTCTGTGACTCTGTAATTTTAGATGTCTTTGCCTTTTTTTTTTTTTTTCAGTAAGGCAGAAATGGGATGAGTTCTAACCCTCTGTTTCCCAACTTTCTTAAATTCCAATTAACCAGGTTATAAAACAGGTTTGGAGTAAGAGAAGTGTTGCAAGCTTTCCTCTACCTCTCAGTGGGGCAGAGCAGCTGGACAGGCAGTGGAGTTTTACTGAAATAAATTACAGACAGTATTTGAAGGAGCATCTGGTGACTAAAGTGCTATTGCAAGCTAATGCGATTAGTGTACTTTAATTAAAAGTGTACTTTAACTAAAAGAGCACTTTTGGAAATCTCGCTGTCTCTGAGTAAGGACCCTTTGTCAGTAAACTTTTATAGCTAGGTTAGTGGAAAGGATGCCTCAATACAAACTTGTTACTAGTTGTGCTCAAGCCAAAATTCTACCCCTCATTTCAATTATAAGCAATATAACCAGTTCTATGTCCAGCTTGAAGCATTATGATTTGACCTCTCTGCACAATAAGCAGTATGGATCATTAGGTTGCCCAAAATGTTTCTGTTTCGAGCAGATGTTTATTACTAGTGGCATCTTACAGGCTGTCTATCAGGTCTTAGACCAACAGAGCTACATTTATATGCAATTTGTTCTTATGATTCCACAAATACTGTATCACCACAGTGGTTCCAAGAACAATGCTGAACTGTCTTGATAATCAGGCAGTATTCAGTACAAAGTGGGAGGACATAGAATGCAGTAATTTATTACTACTGACCGATGTTACAGAACTTCTTTCTTATTTACTAGATGTAACTTTTGTACTGTACTTAGAAGAAACAATTATCAGGAACTCTTCATTCAACAGATTGTAATTTTAAGCATTCTACCTGATGTTCTTAGCAGAAGTTAATAGAAAAGTGTACATCTTTGCTAGCAAATATGAATTTGTGCTTTGTGTCTTTTAAAAATATTATGTATACCAAGAATATGTGATTGAGCATCATTATCATGCTATTGGATAAATAAGTGGAAAGATAAAATATTCTTCAAAAATACCCAGAAAGAATGCTTAGATTCACAGACAAGTCTCACAGACTTCTTCAAGACCAGGGAAGTCCATGGACATTCAAGGGGGAAATTCTAGAGAAAAACTGATTAAAGTGAAGGATATACTATAAAGAGTATGTTTAAAATGTTCCCTATTTCCATGTTATGGGTGCTGGCATCTGAACAAAAGAATTTATCCTATTGACTTCATTTATGATGTTCCATTTGCAAAAATACTTGATATTTTACCAAATTTGTCATGAGGAAGAAATTATTTAAATAAGTAAATAAATCTTTTTAAGCGATAGCAGTCCAAATGGATCAGATAATGTTTCCCTGTCCCACTGCTGTGTCACCTGCACGTGCCATAAACAAGATCTTGGCGAACGTATGTAACACTTCTACTTATTTCTAAGCTAGTAACTATTTTTTTCCCTACAGACTTCTTGCATTACTGTGGTTTCTATGTGTTCTAGTTCCTTTGTGGGCACTCAGATCTACTGATTTAATGCAAACTTTCAGCATCCATATTGCCCTTCTCTCTGCTATGGGTGGAATTGTTTCCTTCTTTTTGAAAGGAAATGTTCATCCATCCTCTTCATGCCAGCTGCCTCATGGAAGCCATTTGTTCCCTTTTACTATCCTTGCCGTCATTCTCCAAATCTATTTCAATATCCTTCCTTCTGGAAAGATCAACTGTGTAAAAATGGTAAACTATAGATTGATAATGTGCTATGTGGCCATTCACTGTTTTGTTATTTACACCTTTAGAAATAATTTGTATTAAAAATGTACATGGTTTTCTCGACCACTACTGTGAGTACTGAGTTAATGTTTCCACAGAACTATCTAGCATAACCCCAGTATTTTACTGCAGTGTGGAGTAGAATTCATAACAGTAACTGTAAAAACAGCTATAAGGATCAAACTGTTAAAATCAAAATGCAACAGAAAAGATCTATATATGCAACTCTAACTTCTGTGAAACACAGACTAACATATCATAATGAAAAATGGCATCACAGTAGTCCGTAGGTGTACATATATAATTGGAAAGAGAATATTTTTATGCCAATTCAACACATGCCAGACTATCTTTTAAACCAGTAATTTTTCTTTTGTCTTTTAGAAAAGTGTAACACTGTTACTAACATATCAAATTAAGGAAAGAGAATAACCTTTATATCAGGACAGATCTCACAGCTCTATAATGAAAACACTGGAGTTTAAAGTGCATGTGTAGGAGTTTTGTGCTGAATCTAATTTTGATCTGAACTAATCGTTCTTGATTTCTGAAGTGCTCAATGTGCATTACAAATACATGACAGCTATAATATTGACTGCTTTTCAGATATAGAGAGTGAGGCAGTTTTGGTAGCCACGGTGTGGGGGCTGACATGAAGAAACAATTAAATTGTACGTACTTGTATGAGAAGGCCTAAAGGAATGGGGATTCCACACGTTCCCCAAGCCTAGACATTCATAAGGACCAAACCTATGCCACTGTTCGCATTTCATGTAGTCTTTCAGCCCTGCAACAATTCACAAGTCCCTCCTGTGCTCCTGCATAATGCATCCCTACAGGAATTCTTTGCTAGAATGCCTCGGTGTAGGTTCTGGTTTCATCACCCTCTGGCTTTCCTCCAAGCACAATTTTGGAGAAATGGAACAGGAGAAAAGCCAATTATGTAAAACAAGAGATGAGACAACATTGCTGATTAGCTCTTCTGGCTGTATCTTGCTCTGCTGAGCCAAACCCCTAATTTTCTCAGATGCCATTGAGAGGAAAATTCCCTTAGCTGAGAAGTGAAAAATTCATTCAGTTTCCTGAGAGGTAGGGAAATTAGAAAGCAAAGCACCCTTCTGGGCAGAACAACATCCTTTTCTCTATCGTCTTCTGTGCTCCCTCACTGCCCTTTCTTCTCTTCTCCTAGAGATCCTTGCATCTAAGGTATTCCCTCCCAGTCATTTTATTTACAACCACCTTCACTTACCAAACCAAGAATAGTCTGATGCTGCCTCCTCTTCTACATCACCCTATTGATTAACTTTCCTTGGCACAACATGAGTGGACCCTATGGGGGAGGACAGGGGCTACCTCTGAATGAAAAGCTCAGTATGAGCTAGCAGTGTGTGCTTGCAGCCCAAAAAGTCAACTGTATTTTGGGCTACATCAAAATGAGCATAGCTACCAGGTCAAGGGAGATGACTATTCCTTTCTACTCTGCTCTTCTGAGACCCCACTTGGGGTCTGGGACCCACAGCATAAAAAATATAGAGACCTGTTAGAGTGGGTCCAGAGGAGGACCGCAAAGATGATCAGGGAGCTGCAGCATCTCTCTTATGAAAAAAGTTGAGAGAGCTGGGATTGTTCAGCCCTGCAGAGAACAGAAGAATCTGAGGAGAACTTACAGCAGCTTTCCATTATTTAAATGGGGTCTACAGAAAAGGGGGAGAGAAATTCTTTACAAGGGAGACAGGGGAAATAGAAATGGCACTAAACTAAAGAGGGTAGGTTTAGGCTAGATAAAGAGAAGGAACTACTTACAATGAGGGTGGTGAGGCACTGTCATGGTTTTATGATTTTTGGTTATCAGTATTCCACATCATAACATCATGCAGTGTACTGGGAGCTAATGCTTCAGTTCTGGGTACCTGAAGAGAAGAAGAACTACGTTCCCCGAGAGCCTCGTCGAGGGACCAAGAGCCTTTTCGGGTATTGTTATCATTCCTGCTCAGGGGAGCAGATATAAGGACGTGGGTCATCTGACTCGTTCCCTTTTTCGCCTCTGCTCGCCTGGTGATCGCTGCCGGACTGCTGCTTGCTGCTCCCAACT
>PPHD01028744.1:0-10802 GCA_002909625.1 Bambusicola thoracicus
GAGTATGTTTGTGTGTGAATGTAAAAGCATATAGATGGTTTATTCATTAGCACAAATTAACTGTCTTTCTTGTGGTGTGAATATTCACACTGAAGCCAGTGATTTACTCAGACTTATGTCAGGAAGGACATAAGTTTTGTTTTTATATGTTGTCTCTTACAGTGGGGTCCTGGCCCATCACCGTGGCTATGAGGCTCTGCAATAAAACACAAGTATAATAGTAATGATTTGGCTCCTTGCATAGAACATCTGTCTGACCTGCAATATAAACAATTTCAGCTTTCTTCTTTGAAAAAATATTAAGACTAGAATTTTGCGCCTATTTACAGCAGAAATAGATTGACTCTTGAGAAGTCTAAAATCTTCACTATCAAGAGAAGATTCTCTCTTCAGGATTTTCCTCATTGTGTTAGGTGAAAAAGTTTTCAGGGTCACGGTCATTCTTCAGTTTAGATTTGGGCATCTATTCAGAAACTGAGATATGTATAAGCCAGGCTAGATATGCTGGCTCTGTCTGGAGCACTTTAGGAGAATTTGGCTACTTGTCTGTTTTTCATGCCTACTTGGAGCACTGGCTAGGGTGGCAATACAGTGGGAAACACTGAAGAGAACAACAATCTTTATATTCTACCCCTTTCTTGGGCACCTTACACAAAACATCAGGAAATTTATTTCCTAGACTCAGGATGAAATGTTAAACATCTTCACTCGACAGGGATAGTAGCACCTCCTCCCATCTCCCTTCTCTCCTCTGCCATGGTAGCACATCCTCTGGCTCTGTAGTCAGTGCATTCGTGAATGACTGAGATGTGGGTTTAGATACTACACTCAGATTATCTCCCACCTCCAATTAAAGATTAAAAGCGTGGCCTCTCTCCTCCCCCTTTTGTGTTGATGAGCTCTGGAGCTGCAGCCAGACCAGGCTCCACAGGAGGCAGGCAGGAGGAATACTGATAATTGTCTCTGCCTGAAGAGATGCTTTGCATTGTCAGCAGTGAGACACTTCTTCAGACACAGGAAAGAATTTGAAATGACCAATGTATTCTGCTATGAAAGAAATAGATCATTATGTATCTACCATAATGGGGAAATGGTGTGCAATGATTTTATGGGCTGACGCTTGTAGCATGGGCATGTAACATGGTAAGTTAGGTCACAGAGCTCGTCCTTGAGTCCTTCTGGTCCTTACTCTGATTTTTTTCCAGAGGGCCTCACTGACGCACAGACATCTCAGTGCCCGTGGAAATCTGGCCATGGATGTTTCCTGCGAGTTCCTAACTGCGAGATTCCTACCTCATGGATATTTAAGTCTCAGAGATTTTATGAGTCTTGTCAAATTTCTCCACTCTTCTTCCTTCTCATTTTGGTAAGTAAAGCAACTTTTATACTTGAGGAACTCAAAATATGTTTTGCACCTTTCTTGCATTATATTTCTTTCTCTAGACTCCAGTAGAGCTGCTCAAATGTATTGACAATGTCTGTAGGATAGATTTTCTCCATTTTAATGCCTTTAGCAGACTAAAGTTTTAGCTGTTATGTCAATTTGGTGTGCCAGTGACTTTAATATTTTTAGCTCCTGGTATGAAGAGTGCGTGTGATTGAGGATGCTTAGGAAAGCTGCTAGGCTCTCTTTGGTAAAATCACTGAACACTGAAATTCCTATGACAATACCTTGGCTAAGAAGTATGTCTAATTTAATTCATCTGTGAGTGATACTTGCCCCCCACCTCTCCTCCAGAAGGTGGACAAAAACTGTAAAAAGAATTGCCTGAGAATCTAAAAATGTGCGTACATGTATGACATTAGTGGATGCTGGTATGGAACAGTAACAATTTTCATATGCTGCTGTATCCATTCTCCCTTTCTTCCTCTTTCTCTCACAGTAGCAGTGTGCTACTGTAGAGCTTTAAATCAGATCCACTAGTGTATAAAAAGACCAAGTGAAGAAGAAGTGAATTGTAATGCAGTTAGGCAGTGAAAAAAGAACGGCAGGTTTTTGGCAGCACTGATGCATACACAGGGTGGGTGAGGAGTCTAATTGTGATTCTCATTGCAGTCATATGGACAGTTGTGTTCTTCCAGGGAGTCCAGCAATTCTTCATTGAATTTCATAAAACTGGCCCATTCCTCCAGCCTGCTTTGATCCCCCTGGATGGCATCCCTGCCCCTGAGGGTATTGACTGGTTCCCCCAGTTTGGTGTCAACTACATGCCTGATGATGTTGTGCTGTCACCTCCTCTAAGTCACTGCTAAGGGCATAAAACAGGACAAGTTCTGGTACAGACCCCTGTGGTGCTCCATTGTCAGTGGCCTGCATGTAGAGTAGAACCCATTAACCATTACCTGTTAATCTCTAAGTTCAGTTCTCCAACCAGTTTTTTATTCATCTGTTTTTTCCACTCATCCATACCTTAACTTGGATACAGCATTATTCTGGGAGACAAGGCTGAAAGCCTTGTTAAAGTACAGTAAATGATAGGCACTACAATCCACTCATCTAGAAATCCATGCATTTTATCAAAGAAGGAGATCACGTCAGAAATGATTTGCCTCTAGTAAGTCTGAAGCCTGAAGCCAAGTTTTGCTCCTCCAGGTGTCAAGGGCCAAGATTTTGTTTGGGTCATGATTTTTCCTGTTATCTTTGACTCAGTTTTCATCCGTTTCTGTTAGCTGCTCCCCTATTTTAACCCTTTGGTTTACTGTAGAGGTCTGGGAGACCTTGTAAATGAAGACAGGCAAAGGCATTGAGTACATCAGCTTGTCTGCTACAACTATATCACTGACCTGTTTATTGATGGGCCCACACTTGCTTTGTTCTGCCTTTTCCTGCTATTTTATTCTTAGAAGCTCTTCTTCTTGCCTCTGATATCCCTTGAAAGTCTATTCCAGCTGACCTTTAGTTTCTGTGACACTATCTACAGTGTACACCTGGCAATTGTTCTGATTTTGTCCTTTATAATCTGGCCCTGCTTCCACCTTATATTGCCTTTTTGCACTAGAGCTCTTGTCATGGCTTTTCTACTTAACTAAACAAGTATACTGATAAGTCCTCTCTGTTTCCTGAGTATTGGAATGAACCATTCTTTAAAGACCTCCCAGGTCTGTGTGATCTTCCATCCTTCAGAGCGATGGTGTTGCCACCTACCAGCTCCCTGAATAAACTCAAGTTCTCTTTCCTGTACTCTGCTGCTTCTGTCCTTACCCTGCTTTGGATCTTGAACTCAAGTATTTCATTGTCAGTGTAGCCAATGCTGACACTGATTATCAGACACATGACCAATCTTTCTTCTTAGCAAATAGTAGATCCAACTGCGTATCACCTGTAGCTGCCCATCCTGTACCAAACTGCCACCTCAAAGTAATGACAGCTATGAGGTCAGGTGGTTCAGGTCTCTATATATACTGGTTTTAAAAACTTCCAGGACTAGATGTTCTTGTGATTGCTCCCATTTTCTTAAGGCTAATAATAATCAAGGAAAAAAAGTCATCAGGAAGAATGAATCTTCATTTTGTGGGTGATAATTTAATAAGTCAGCTAGCAAGTGCTCAAAAAACACCATTTTATAACTAAGATTATGACAAAACTATAAACCATTCCATGAGACAGCTGTTGAAAGACAAGTACAGCACTTCCATGAATTAGCCTTCTTCATTTTAAGGTGTAATCAAAAGAATCTCCATGTGTCAGCAGCTTCATTCAGAGGCTCCCTCAATCAGATCTGTAGCGAGTATTGCCTTAATAAGTATTAAGAAATTTATAAATTCAACCTTATTTTGCTCTAATGATTTGAGCTTTCATTGCCACAGATTGCTGAAGGCATTGCATTGTATGTAAAATAGCGTATCACCACATCTGTTATTGTATCAAAGTCACATGTCTTAGAGTATCACCACAGAAGTTTCATAGACTAACAGAATGATGTTATTTTGCCGTCACATTCGTACCAGTTGTACTCTGACATAACTTTATACCCATTTTTTTCCCACCAGTGTTTCAAGTCTGGTATTCATACAGCAATCTGGGACATACTTTGGTAATGATGTAGGCTTATGAAGACCATGACATGGATGATTCATGTAAAACTCTTTTTTTCCCTTTTTTTTCTTCTTTTTTTTCGATTTCTGGACGACTTCTGGCAAAACTTCTAAAACCAACCACTAATATAATATAAATATAGAGAATACTTTTCTATTTCTAGAGGCAAATGCATTTGAAGTGGGGCTTTATTTTTGTACTTTAAGGACTGCCAGCATACAGCCTTGTCCTACTGTCTGGGGTCATATTCACTTGGAAAGGAAAGCGGTGTCCATTTGCAGTCCTGACTATTTGTGCTAGCTCCCACCTTCCCACACACGCAGATGTTTTGTTTTTATTTCTAACAATGACTGTTTTAACTACAAGAAAGGTATATGTTTCTAACAATAATAAGATCTGATGAGGGAGCTCATGTTTAAATGTAAAAAAGTGAAAGTGCTCTGTGAATGACAGGGGAAGCCCTCTTTGTAATGAAACTCTCCCTAGAGAGGAGAGAGGTTTGGCAAGCCAGACAGACTAAGCAGCTTCATTTGCCTGAAGAATTTAGCTGTTTTAGTGGGGAGTATCTAAATGCCCTTCCTCAACTGGTACGAACACATGTTGCACTCCTGTGCCACTGAAAAATAATCAGTCAGGAAGTCATGGCCTATTCATGAGGATGTGCTGCAGCAGAGGATCTTTCCAAAGGAGATTAATTCTCTTTTTGGTTTCCTATGTGCTTCAGGCTTGGCCTGCCTCTGGCCATAGGCTCAGCTTTTAGAAAGATGTACAGAGTTGGTGGAGGAAGAGAGAGAGGGCATTGCAGATGGTGTGTACCTGATTGAAGTTGTTCCATTCCTTTGGTGCTCTGAAGAAATCAGTATCTATAACCTGTAACATCATGACCAAAGGTAATAGAGAAGCTCACCTCAGACATGTCCTCTCATAAGAGAGAGTCAGCTGCATTCACACAAAACCTCTGCAAGGCTGTTGAGATGTATGCTGAAATGCCTATATGGTGCCTTCACTACAGCAGGCTGC
Source organism: Bambusicola thoracicus (assembly GCA_002909625.1). Lineage (NCBI taxonomy): Eukaryota > Metazoa > Chordata > Aves > Galliformes > Phasianidae > Bambusicola > Bambusicola thoracicus. The sequence goes on from PPHD01028744.1 coordinate 5,057, forward strand.
TCTGCTCCTTTGTGAAACCTTTCTGTCCAGTGATTTCCCTTGTGTTGCATGGGATCAAGTTACAAGAGTGCCAGAATGAGAGGCCAGGATCTGAGTCACCCCTGAGATACAAACCATTCAGATTCAAGAGTCCTCTCCTGATGATTTAGGAAGAGATTTAGAAACTGCTATCCTGCAATCCAGGCAGATATCCCAAATATCTTGCTGCTACCTCCACTGGGAGATGGTGCTTCTGAACTTTTCTCATGCAGAAGTGTACTGTGAAATGCTTGAAATTGAGACCTTTGTTGGTGGGCAATCAAGGACTCTGTGCAGCCCCTAACTGACTTTTTCCAGAGATGTAAGAGATGTAAATCAAATATGCCAGGGTCCAAGCAGCCAGGACGTATCAGTCCCTTCCACTGAAAATTAGATTAATCAATACCCTGACTATCAGCTATCATATATAAGCTTTTCCATGTTTATTTATTTATTTTTAATTATTGGCTCAAATAACATATATTCTGGTTTAGATTCTAATAAATAAGTTGTGACTATGAACCTGGAACTGAGAACAAATCCAGTCCCTGCTCAGCAAGACACCATCTGCTCTTTATTTAAGTTACTTGAAAAACAAATGCTTCTTCCATGCTGCCTACAGTACGTGATCTGATTAACATAAGTAAAATAAATCAGTTAATAAATTTGCAAGTACCGTCAGGACATGCCTATATAAAAAATTCATGAGTACATAGCCCTTCGTCATAATTTTTTCCAGTTCCTCTCTCTCTCTCCCCTCCCTCCCCTTGCTTATCAGTGGCATCTGACACATCCCACACAGCAGAGGTCTTGCTTATCACAAGTGCTGAGGCACCTCATGATCCACTCCTGTGCAGACAGCCACTTGAAATTTTGCCTCCCTGAGTTGCTCTCCTTCCCAGCATCCCCATAGCAGCAGGCAGACTCTTTCAGAAGGTTATTTAGCCCTTCAGGGAAATGGGGTCATTTTCTGGTACCCCTCATTTTCCCTGAAGGACTTTTAAAGGAAGTCTTTGTTGAGTCCTAATTTAGGATCATTTGGTAAGAATAGATGAATCTGGGCCCTCTGTAGGTCTTAAATATCTAAGCTTTTGAGGATTTGCATCTAATATCTTTGTACAGAGAAAGAAGTCAAATCTTTTTTCTTCACCCCTTTATGCCTGACAATTTTTTAGGTGCTATTTAATAATTTCTGATAATTTCTCATTTGTAGAAGTCATTACTTCCCTCTAGTTTTCTTTTAACAGAGCTAGGGCTAGGATCAAAATTGAGTTATAGCACTTTTATAATACAAACTTATTTTTATTGGATTTTTAAAAGGCAACAAATTCAGAAAATCTGATGTTACATTTTAATTTGGACTGCATATACTAAAGGAATTAGGTACAAATCATAGTTTAACATCTTGAGATTATTAACATTTTTGCATTCCTTTTTACTTACTTAAGGGCCTTTTTGGCTAACCATGAAGAACTGAAATGGTGAATCAGTAATTACACAGAAACTTGCAGTATGGCACATGACTGCCCATTATCAGATAAGAAAACCCTAACCACAGAAATAATATAATCTTTGCAAAGAGATGTTTGTGTTCACATAAACGCCTGTTTTGGCCTGCTAGTTTGGCAGATAACCATTCATTTAAAGCAAGAGAGGGACGAAATAGGTTCTCCTTAATCTTGCTCTAACCTTTAAAACAGCTGTTGCTATGGGAAATGAATTTCCCATGTAACTCTCTTGAATATTACATGATGAACCTAATCCTTCCCTTATGCATATGTTTAGAAAAGAGAAAGGTGATGTTTTTTTTGTGGGTTCTTCTCTTCTGGCTTCTGATGTATTTGGTCTGTTCAACCTGCAAACATACAGGCTTATTTTTATAGCATTTCACTCATGTAAGATGTCTTCTTAATGAGTCTTGCTAGCTTATGAATATTTAAATTACCTTTTGAAATTAGTAAATGAAAAGAAAGTCAAGTTAAATACCAATGCTCACATGGCTAATCTGTCACACTATTGTTATATTTGTACAGAAATGCCAGCCAAATTTCCCAGGTGCTATTTTTCCGTCTTTCATACATCAGAAAAAAAAACAAATCTCTGCATTAAAATAATGCATACAAATATACTACTGGTATTAGACAGAAGAAAAAACATACTGTAAATTCATCCAAAAGAAACTATATTAAAGATCCGGTGTGAGACAGAATTTTGGATGAGCTCTAAGCAACTTTTCATCAGCAGGTTTCTCTGAAGAGAAACACTTTCCAGCGTTGCTCCTCTTTATAAATGAGCTAACCTCAGACATTACCAAGCACCCAAACAACCGGGCTGCTTCAGACTTGCAGTACATTAATAAATGGTGATGTTTATGAAAGATATTGCAGACATTTTTCCAGGGATGTGGAAAGCCCAGTAAAGAAAAAATAAGAAAAAAAAAAAAAAAAAAAAAAAAGCAAACTCCCAAAGCAGTCTCTGAGGACTTTTGTTTTTGGGGGGCCAAAGACATATAGGACTGATGTGGTATGGATACTATGAATTGAAGGCCACTGCTTACCATTGGTGATCTTGGTGATAGGGAAAGGCAAATATCCTCACAGCAAGCAAGCCTGTTGCCTGAACACTGGTTTGTTGTGGCTGTTCTCCTGAACAGTAGCTTGGTAGAAGTCTGCTAAATGCAAGCATAATTAGAAGGGTCTGAAAATCTTCCACTGAGAAGCTGAAACAGCTGAGGTGATGAGCAAGCAGACAAAGAGGACCAGACCATGCACCTCTGATGGGACCTTGTCAGAGGGGGCCTCACCTGCTTTGTATGACATCTGCTCACCCGGCCTGCAGGAAGGCTTCTGATGACACATTAAATTTACTGAATGCAGTTGCCTGTGTATGAAGATATCAAAACATCATCATACCTCAGCTAATTACTGTGATGGGGCATCTGTGGCAGGAACTCAGAACACACAGTGCACAAGGGCCTCTAGTTTTCTGACCTGCCCAGTGACTACAGCCTTCCTTGTGCTGTAGCTAATTGCCTTTAGCAACAGTGAACTCTGCTGCGTGGGGACAGAAGAGATGGTGAGGAGAGGTAGGGCTGCAGGTCAATTCTCCTCCATTTCCAGTGCCCAGAGGAGGTTATCAATTGCCTTGGAGCCTCCTTTCTGTCCTGGCCTCCTGCAGGGCCATGTGCTGTGATCCAAGGTTTGCAACAAGCATATCACAGACATCTCTGGAGATACCTTGGTGTGTAGTTGTATTCTGACAGTTTAAAAATTACTCTCACAAGCTTGAAGAGGATTTCAGAGAGTCTTTAAGGTGCCTTCATGGATGCTCACCTTTTTGTTGTTCTCTAGCAGTTCCAGATATACTACATGCATATACTACAGTCCAGATACACCACATGCAATCATTTTTGACAACTTGGGGTCTTCTTCAGTGATCCTGTGCCCAACCTAGAAGAAACAAGAGTTTCCCAGGTGTATCCATACCAGAGAGATCGCCATGAAATAGAATACCAGTGTTTGTTAAACACTCATGCCAGCGTATGCCCAGATTATGAGTTAAGCAGACGTAGTAAAACAATTCGAGCTGTTGAATTTGGCAACTGTGCAGGTTCTACAAATCTGCCTTGCAAAGGGAACAGATACTTGTGTCCTTGTACAGTGGCATACATTTTGCATATTCTGTTTACTTTTCTCTGTAATGACAATATCAAAAATAGTAAAAAAAGTTTTTTAAAAAGAGAAGTAAGATTGTATCATTAATTTTATAGTACGTGTGGAATATACATGTTTTGAAGTAGTCAGGTATTTATATAAATATATTTGTTCAGGACATTATCTGTGAAGTCATTGAAAAGAACAGTGCCAAGCTGAAAATGCATGAAAAGCATTTAATATAGATTATTTGTCATTGTTCACTGTCCAGAAAACATCCTACTCAGTATATAAAAGCCATAGGAAGAGCAGAAGGAGTGCAAGGCAGCAGTCATTTGTAATCTTGTAAGACAGCAAACATATCACAGGTGACAATTTTGTCAATAAGCCCTGATGCAAATACTAGGGAAAGGAAAAAAAACATAATGCTATCATCATACAGGAAAACAGGCAGATGCAGGATACATTGCAAATGCAGCTTATGTAGAATGTGAAAGTAAAAAACAAATGCCTGAACTGAGAACTGAGGCATGATTCTTTAAATTCTGTTCCTTCGCTTGATAAATATATCAAGCTAAATTAAGCCATGATGTAACTGCAACAAAGTTAGTGTGCTTATGTTAAGGATAAATTACTGCCATAAATTATCAAAATAAATGGCAATTGTGTCCGTTCATGCCAGAAGTTAATCTGGCCAATTACAACAGAAATTCTTTGACATCCAAAGCTAAATTTACTTTCCATTTTCTATGTAACATCATTAGCTTGAACTTTGATGTGCAAAGATATGTCTGTGCTCTGGGATCCAAGCCTCTGATCCTTCCCTCTAAGACTCACTCTACTACCTATATCAACAGGAGTGCACAACATTCCTATTCTGCTGTCCATTTCCCTTCAGGTATTTTCCTGCTCCATGCTACCTGCCTACATGTGCTAGAAGAAAGGAGTTTTGCAGTGTGTGTAGGAAGAATCATAGAATCAGAGAATATCTCAAATTGGATGGGACTCCATTGAGTCCAACACCTGGCTCTATGAAGGACCACCCAAAATTCAGACCCTACGTCTGAGAGCAGCGTCCAAATGCTCAGGGCTGTGCCTACTGCCCTGGGCAGCCTGTTCCATGCCTACCACCCTCTGGTGCAGAACCTGTCCCTAACCCCCATCAGCCCCTCCCTTCCCTGATGCAGATCCGTGCCATTCCCTCGGGCCCTGCCACTGTCACAGAGAGCAGAGCTCAGTGCTGCCTCTCCACTCCCTGTGAGGAGCTGCAGCCGCCATGATGCTGCAAGTTGACAGTGCAATTGAGCTTACCCTCAGCAAGTCTGTGGATGACACCAAGCTGTGTGGTGCTGTTGACATGCACGAGGGATGGAATGTCATCCAGAGAGACCTTGACAGGCTTGAGCGGTGGGCCCAGGAGAACCTCATGAGGTTCAACAAAACCAAATGCAAGGTCTCGAACCTGGACAGTGACAACCCTCAACATTAGTGCACATTAGGGGTGTAAGGATAGAGCACAGCCCTGCTGAAAAAGACCTGGGGGTACTGCAGGTAACAGCATCCTTCAAAGGAAGCATGGCCAGCAGGTCAAGGGAGGTGATCCTGCACCTCTGCTCTACACTGGTGAGTTCCTGGAGTACTGTGTCCAGATGTGGAGTCCTCAGTGCCAGAAGGAGATAGACCTGTAGGAACACATCCAGAGGAGAGCCACAAAAATTATTCAAGGGATGGAAAATCTCTCCTGTGAGGACAAGCTGAGAGAGCTGGAGTTGTTCAGAACCCAGCCCCTCCAGGCAGCCAGCAATGGCCAGGCATCTGATTTCCATTACTGGATTTGAAAATTGTCCTCACATGATATATGGTTGGCAGCAATTGCTGCTAACTTGAGTTTTTAGATTGCACAGTACTGACACACTGCTGGTGCTGTCTGCTCTACAAGTAATTTCAAAAAAAAAAAAAAAGAGTATTATCTTGGCAGCACAACAAACAATGTTTGATATAGCCATTACCTTTTATCAAGATCTGTAGCAAAGACAAACTAAGATTATTTAGGTATCCATTCTTTGTCTGCATGT
>PPHD01028745.1:0-10802 GCA_002909625.1 Bambusicola thoracicus
GGTTACTATTTCTTTTAGGTTCAGGATCAATTCAGTGTGCTGGAAGAAGGCTAGCGTTATCGTGCATCCTGCGACCAAGACAATTGCACCTGCAGGCATTTCACCACTGTGGCAGACTATGCCTGGGAGTCTGGAGAGGAAGTATCTCCACTCCCAGACCTTTTGTGCTCTTGGCAAGTTCATGTCAGTGCCCTGAAAGTGCAGCAGCAACTCCAGCGCTGGTCTGTGCCCGCTCCTGCTCAGGAGTGCTGCATTCTACAAAACAGTAGTTTTTCACAAGCCATGAAGTGGGACCACTTGGTGCCTCAGGCCAGCTTCTCCAAATACGTTTCTGTATTTAATAGAATCAGAAAACTTTAGCATGATCTGTGTTGGAAGGGACCTTACATCCAGTTCTAATACCCTGCTGTGGGCAGGGATACTTCCCACTAGATCAGGCTGCCCAGGGTCCCATGCAACCTGGCTTTGAATGCCTTCTGGGATGAGGCATCTGTAACTTTCTCTGGGAAACCTGTTGCAGTGCCTCACTGCACTCACAGTGAAGAATTTCTTCATTATAGCTAATCTCAATCTACCCTTGTTTTGCTAAGAGCCATCACCCCCTGTTCTACTACTATAGGCCTGAATGTGATATGGCAGGAGAGCCTTATGAAGGCAGAACAGAGGGGGACAATCCCCTCCCTCTCCTTGCTGGCCACCCCTCTTTCGATGCAACCCAGGATATAGTTGGCCTTCTGTGTTGCAAGTGCACACTGCTGGCTCATGCCCAGCTTTTCATAAACCAGCTAACCCAAATCATTATCCTCAAGGCTGCTCTCTATTCACTCATTGCCCTGCCTGTTTTTGTGCTTGGCATTGCCTCAGTCAAGGTGCAGGATCTTGCATTTGGCCTTGTTGAACTTTACAAGGGCACATTTCTCAAGCTCGTCCATATCAGTCTAGGTGGCGTCTCATCCCTCCAGCATATCAACTGCACTGCTCAACTTGGTGTTGTCTGCATTTGGGTTTCCATCTTCAGAAATCCTGGCTGTGCAGGATCTGCCTATTGACTGTGAGGATGCCCACACAGCTTTCTGTAGGGTAATACAATCTAAGCAGAATGGAAATAATAGTCTAGGTGCCGTAACTATAGAAATAAAATGACCCCGGAGCCATGGCCTGAGTCAGCCATAGTGCTTAGAAACTAGAGAGAAACAGAAAGCAAAGCGACTGCTTCTGACATAGATGACATATTAGTTGTTTGAGGAAAGGCTTTGGATTTCCTTCTTCATGGAACTGCAGCTGGAACAGAGCCCAAATGCCAGTTCTCATCCTGCCATTTCTGCCCTCATCTGCATCCTCTGCCCATCTGTCTGACTTCCCAGTTTCACAGAAAGCCATGCCCAGGGCTTAGAAAACTCCCCTTGTGAGTGCCAGCTGTGCTTTCCCAGCAAACAGGGACAAAGTTCCCAATCTGGTGCCCACCTCCTCTGCGTGGGTCCTCTGCAGAGCACAGGATAGCAAGGGCATTGCCTGCAAATATCTTTCCTAAATCCAGCATTTGGCCTAATTCCTTGCTTTAATGCTCCTGTTAGGGAGGAAGATCAAAGCTGGCTATTAAACAACTGCCAGCAAGCAAATGGGTTAAATGGTGCTGTAGGTCCGTGAACGCAGATGGGTGGTAGCACAAACTGTTTATAAACCACACCGGCTGCTGCCTGGAGATGACTTCATGGCTGAAGAACCCTGGTAACCTTTCTCAATCTATGCCTTTCTTTCCCCGTCACAGAAATGTTGTGCAAGGACACGCGCTACATTATAAGAATGTCACAGAAAACCGCCCAGCAATTGTGCTTCCCTCTTGCTTCCCTTTTCCCTCAAAAGCGAGTCCTTCCTTTTTGCTTCACGTGAATAAAAATTGGTTTTGATGACAAAATCTAATCCCCAACCAAGTCCTTTCTCTGTGGAATTTTCAGAAGAGTGGACATGCAGGCGCACGGGCGCAGCTCTTTGCTGTGATGATCATTGGGGAGCGTAGTGAAGATTAATCACCACTTCATCAAGCTGTATCAGTGTTTTTAAGCACCTTGATTAGACAACAGCTTAAATCCTGTAGAAGCAGCCAAGCCAGAGATGCACGACAGTGACACGTTCGCTCTTCCTCTTCACTGGGAGCCTGAGGACAAATTCTTGCACACGCTCTGCAGAGGAACCAGGAGCAGTTGCACAGCAGTTAGCCCCATTCCCACGTCTGTGCTAAGGGCTTCACTGCATGGGGAGTTATCCCTAATTAACTGCCTCCAATTAATTTCCTGAGTAGTTGCTCTTCTTTCAGAGCAAATGTTCTTAATTAGGATTCTACATAGCTCATTTTGCACACAGATATAAACTAGATATTCGTATGTAATAGATGTGCAATCTCGTGCAAGGCAGTGGCTGCAGATGGTCTGGGCATGCGGTGAAATTAGGGCAGGCTGCTCAGGCCAAAGAGGGGGCGTGTGAGGCTGGGCAGCATCTGCAGCTCCTCATTTTCCTCATTCCCACATTATCCGTGAAATCAGCTGGATGTGGAGGCAGGAGAGCAGCCAGGGCCCAGGGAGCACACGCTTCAACGCCATTTCCCTGTCTTCCCCCTGTGCCCAGCTTTGCCACAGTGTGTTATGGATGCTCCTGGCCCTGCACACCTGAGGCTCTCTTCCACCTTTATTTCAGACCTTGGGTGTCTCCCTGGGTGAGGAATGCTCCTGCTCTGCTCCACACCCAGCAGGGCCTTGCTGGAGCCATGGCACTGCAGCAGCTGATGTGCTGCAAAGAGTGTCTTGCAGAAGAACATCAGTTTGGAGTTATGAGCTTAAACATAACCTGGTTGAAGATGATTGGTTGATTCCCAAAGGCAATAGAGCATAAAATATTAAAAACGTCACTGCCACCGATTCTTACAAGCCAGGTGGTAAACACATGATTCTCACAGTCTCCCTGTAAAAGGCTTGGAGGTGGGCAATGCCTAATGACCTGAGTGTTCAGGCCTTCAGCATTTATTTACGGCCACTATGAGTAGGCTGCAAATCTCTTAAGCCTGCTGCTGGAATAAAGCCCTGAGGAGCTGGATGAGGCATGGGCACACACATGCAGACAGTCAGCACCAGAATGAGAATATTTATTACACCCAGTGAAGAGCAGGTAAAAGAATAAGTCCTCTTTGTGCAGCACTGGTAAGAATGAATAACATCTACGTATGCTTTGACTATAGATTTGTAACTAGAAGAGGGTAGATTTAGATCAGACGGAAAAATTCTTTACTCAGAGGGTGGTGAGGCGCTGGCACAGCTGCCCAGAGAAGCCGTGGTGCCCCATTCCTGGAGGTGCTCAAGGCCAGGTTGGATGGGGTCCTGGGCAGCTGAGCTGGTGGGGGGTAGCCCTGAAAGTGGCAGGGAGTGGGGACTGGGTGGGTTGTGAGGTCCCTTCTAACAACACGACAGTTCTGTGATTCTATGATAGTAACTTTTTCTTTTTTTTCCTGAAGGCCTCAGTTTGCTGTTTTATAAGGGAGGAATCAGGTGAAAGACTCATCATGGTTTGTTTCCCAATCTCTGGTGTTCATCCTGGAGCATCCGCTGAAGGAAATACAGACCTTGTGCTAAGTCCAATTGTCTGTCCCTGTCCTCGCCAAAGTGAACAGAATAGCTTTCTGAAGTAAATATCGATCTAGTAGTTGTGAGGTATTTTGATCCGCTTGCTCCTGTTTTGCTCTGAAATAATTTCTGCAGGAAAATAATCGCCCCAGGAGTATTTGGTGACTGATTTGCCTGAGAGCTGACTAAAGAAATGCAGGTTTTAGCCCTCTGTCTCTCTCTCTCTCTCTTTTAAACCTCTAATGGGCCATTTAATTCATATTTCTGTGCCTCTCTCTGATCATGTACTAACACTGGATGCTTGAAAATAAGAAAAGCATAAGAAGCTCTCAGGGATTTCTAGGCCTTCTGACATGGCCATTTTCAAGATAATATTCAGAGACATTATGAAGCATAATCCTTAACTACCTGAGAGTGATGTCAGACCTTCTGTTCTTTTGGGTTAATGTATGATTTAATCAGCACAAAGGGAGCTCCTCAATGTGCCTTTCATTGGGATTAAGTTTCTGCTACGTTTTGACATTCATAAAGACTACAGACAAATACAGTGATCTATATGCATAATATGGCAACAGTGACAACTTGAAATTAAGAAGGACATGTAGCGAAACTGGCTAACACAAACCACCTGATAGCATTGCACATTTCACTGATTAACAGCACTAGTTAAAAAACCTGCAGACTTAAATCTTACATAGTCCTTAAGACACAGAGAGAAATTACAAATGAAATTTATAATGTTTATATTGCAAGTGTGGCACAGCTGGCTGGCAGTTCTGGCATGATTTATGTACGGCCAAATCACAGAGCAGCCAAAATCAGCACAAAGCCCAGAGTTGTACACATTGCACACTAAAAGAACCACAAAACCCTTTAAATGTTGTGACTCCGTGACAACTGAAAATTATGGTATTTTATCTTACAGTTTCTTTATTCCAATCCTACTTAAAGTATATTCTACCAAATGGGCACCTTTTTCTCTTATTTGTGGTACTCTAGAAACAACAGGGAATCTAAACCTTGCATAGATTCACTGTACTTTACTCCTATTTTTATTTATATCAAAATGCATCTTGTGCCTGTGGAATGGTGGTCCTCCAGACCAGCCATCGGTGGTCCTGCCCAGCCCTTGGCCTTGTAAGCATCCTTGCCCCTGACCTGTTGGACCCCGTTGCAGTCTATCCTCCCTACTTTGGCTAATTGCAGTGTGGATGCTTGTAAGCAGGGCTTCAAGAAAGAGCATCGACTGCTTTTCCTAGATTCATGATTTACAGCCAGATAACAACTTCTGGCCACTTTTGACAGGGTCAGAGGTGAAGCAGTGACCCAGAGTTGAAAGGTAACGCATCCTATTACCAACACACATCTGACTACTGCCTTACAAACCTCCCTATACCCTCACTAGAGGAAAGCAGATGTCTTATTAGCTGCCATCCTTAAGTGGCTTTTGTCATCATGTCAACTTTGGAATAACATGGGGGAGACTAAGAAAACAATAACCCAAAATGAGCTGCTAGACACTTCAAATGGAGTGAGGAAAGGCATCAGTTTTTAGAGAGAACAAAACACAAAAATGCACAAAATGTTTTTGTAGGTTGCAGACAATGAAGGGATTAATCTTGCACCCAGTTACTGCAAAATATTAATGATAGCTAGGATTTAATTCTAGTAAGGACAGAGTAAAGAAAGCAAGCAGCAGAAAAATTTATGGCAGTGCTTGGCACCCATCTCTCTTTTCCATTTACAAAATGTATAGTTAGTGTAAAAGCCCATCCGGCAGGTAGCCTACCCTCCCATCACCTAATCTGGTGCTTTAGAAATGTGGGTGCTCATGCAGACCTCTCATTTGGCACCCGAAAGAAAGATTCTCTATAGAATATGGAATTAATTTTCTGATACCCAGGTAAAACCACCGACCCTTCTTTTCTGTCCATGGAAAGGAAGGCAGTTGAAGAACAGACAGGCAGCAAGCTCATTTTTCCACATGTATTTCAAGCTGAGGAGGGGTGGACTCAGCTCACAACCAAGCTCTAAGACACTGTGGGAACTGCTGGCTCCACACAAGGGAGAAAGATGGGACATGATGGCAGCCACAGCATGAGCCATGTCCTTATCAAAGTAACCTAGCCCTGCTGATGGGGCTACAGGTGGATGTTGGTGATAGTGTCCACCAACAGCCCCTGAACCCACAAGTGGGGTTTGGGAGCACTCTGGGAGATCAAGGAGGACCTCAGTGCTGAGACAGAAGCTGGAGAAAACTGCTTTCACTTCCCCAGCTCTTGAGGACCGGCAGCTGGCCATACTGCCTTATGTCTCCTTGAAATAGCTCACAGGCCCTCCCTGTCACTCAGTACACAAACAAATCTGTGCCACCCTGGAAGGAAATATGGATGGGGACTGGGAAATAAGTATAACTGGGAATGCCTTTGCCAAATTTTGCCACCCACGGAGGATTTCATGTTCATGCTGTTGTGTATTAAAGGAGGAGGTTTGTGTTTGCTGGACCAGTTGTTCCTCTGACTCAAGGGAGGGTGACTGCTGTGTGTGCTCTTGAAGGAGAAACTCTCAGCAAGAAAGGTACTTAGTGGTGGAGTTGCTCTGGTCTTGTTCTGTTTAGTAGGAGTGCAGAGAAGGCAATAAAGCAGTACCATTGTTGGCACCAGATTGGGTGCAGTGCCTGCAGAAGGAGGGCTGGAACATTAAGGGAAAGAGCAATGTAATGGGTATGCAGATCAGTGTGGTTGAAATGAAAATGTATTTAATAGTAAAGTAATAGTCTCCTTGCTTTGGGATTAATCGTGGACATTTCTTCATGTTCATCAGCTGTGAATGACTGAGGAGGAGTAAGTCTTGGCTTTATTATTCACAAGATGACAATGACCACTGAGAAGTGTTACCTGAGAACTAAAAACAAGTGGCCGAATATCTGTTAGGCAAGGTACTTCCTACAGAGATGAAGGATTATTATTCCTGCTGCCACAGAAATCTCTGGAGGGATCTCATCTCCATGTTACAGTAGTGGCTATGAGTCTGGAAAGACTTGATCAGCCTGGAACAGACATAAAGGTGATGGCTGGGGCAGCTACCCTCTTTTAGGGGAATACATAGAAGAGTAATTAGCTCAGCAAAAGACTGGGAGCTTATATGATCTCCCTTCATAAGTAATTCAGAAGAGTTAGTAGCAGGAAGGGGGAAAGGGCTATTTAAGCTAAGCTAAAGAGCACTTTTGGCACAAGAACGAATGGTGTGAGCGGCTGTGGGAATCCCACAGTGCCAGAGACAGAGCTGGGGGAAGTGCGAAATGCCATTAACCTTCCTGGCTGTCCTTGGCTGTGTGCTGAGTGAACCGGTGCTGCTGCAGAGGGCTTGCTGGGCTCTGCAGGGAGAACAGGAAGTTAATGGCAGGAGATCATTGGAAGCAGGAGCTAAATTCTGGGTAGCCAGGGTCTTTAGACTGGGGTAATTAGTGGATAATAGAAGCTAATGTTTGCTTTTCCAATAGGGTGTAACTATTTTGAGATGTTTGGGATAGTGAGAAGTTTGGGATATAGAAAAGGGTGAAACTCAGTCGGGCCGCTGCTGAAGAACAAGGTTATATTGCTGAAGGGAGATGGCAGTCAGCACAAAACCTCCTTCTCTGAGTCTGAGCTGGAGACGACTTCATTAACTACCAAGAAGAGTTAACCACCAAGCTGAGGCATGTTTGTGGTGGGGAGCCCTGCACCTGTCCAAAATGTGATGGTCTGAAACTGTGAAACTGCTACAAAGTGAGCCCAGGCAGTCCAGCCCATGCCCCTTTTGAGTTATCCTCCTCCAGTCTCATCGTCACTGCTCTCAGAAGTGTCCTGGGTGGTATCTGTAAGGACTGAAGTGCCCTCTAGCCATATGCTGCCAAATAGAACATGTTTTCCAATCTTTACACCATTACACAAACAGTACCTTTCATGGTTATGAGGATTGGTCATCCAAAACCACATGCAGTGCGCTCCTATTTGTCAAAAGCCTCAGTAGCAAAAGCAAGCCTGGTGCCTCCCATGGCAGCACAGCCTCCATGGTGCAGTGAAAATAGGAGTGTGTTTCCCAATCTCTTCCCATTCCCCCATCTGGGGCTCGTGCTGCCTTTGCACAGAGTGGTTGTGTCACCATCACAGCTCCACTCATCCTCCCACCATTAACTACATGCCAGCAAGGGTGGCAGAAGCTCTAATGTCCTGGCACAGAGATGTCTTAGCACAGGTGGGAGAGAGACAGCAGGTGATGAAGGACAAGCCAGCCTAGTGAAGGAGCATTACAGGCTGATAGAGAAGCATGAACATGGTAGGGATGGGGGGGGGGCGGAAGGAGTTTGGAGAAACACTGATTGAGGTCAAAAATATTTCCTTTTTAAAAGAGAGAGACAGAGGAACATTAAACAGGTAATGACAAAGTAAATGGAGGAAAGCTACAGCACAGTACAGCTGCATAATAATCAGGAGAGGTTATACATGTATTCAGCAGCTATTTGCACTGATCAGCCCAGGGACTTGGATCATGATGGAATCTGAGCATACAACAATAAAAGCCGATTTCCCAGGTGATCGGAGGCACGATCCAAAAGAGCTACTTGCAGCTCTGCGACCACTTTGTAATGCATAGCCACAGCCCTCCAAATAAAATGCCTGGGAGCTCAAAGGCAAATGCTGTACCTTGTCCTCCTCTATGCCTTGGGAAACCGAGGAAACATATCTAAACAGAACAACCACGTGAAAACGATTCTATGATTCTATGGTTTGGTGGGGAAATATTGGCGGTAGGCGGGTGGTTGGACTGGATGATCTTGGAGGTCTTTTCCAACCTTGGTGATTCTATGATCTGTGAAAATCAGTTGGTACAGCTCTCTGTCTTACGGACCAACGACTTCTATTGGGATCAGTAGGAGCAAGTCGCATCAGTCTGTATAGAAATCCTTTGCAATAAGTAATAACTCCACAGTCATAGACCTCCTATTTGCTTCAACTGCTGTTGTTGCTGTTATTTGTTTTGTGTGTTGTTTTTTGGTTGGTTGGATTTCCAAGTCAGGAAAACAAGACCTCTGTTAGCTAAGGTCTGGAGAGAAGTTACATTTCTATTTTCTATTTTACTGTTAAAAATTGCATCCTCCTTTTAGTGCAGAAAAAAATATTTGTAAGCTATCCTTCAGTAACTCTCCCTTTTGGATTAAGCAGGGCAAAGGCTATTTGTAAAGCAAACAAAGAAAATCAACCTTCCAGTGCTTTAACGCGAGAGTAGGCTGCCCAGAAATATTTATCTGCATCCTGTCATCTGCACCACCATGCTGCAGTAGAGCCTGGCAAATTTAATTACAACACAGCATTCTGTTTGCTCCCAAAGAGAAGAGAAATGTGTTTGCCTCTTGCCCCGGGCTCTCACATTGTGCAGAGAGCTTGCCTGCACCAGCACGGGCTGGGCAAGAGCTGTGCAAGCTGCTGGTGAGCTGCCCGCAGCCCTGTCTGTGTCCTGGCAGAGCTGCCAGCCCTGCTCCTGCCTGCAGTCATAGCGCGGCGGGTGGGCTGCCAGCAGCACCTCTATTAAATGTGTGCTGCTGATGGGGCTTTCCCTGGAGAAGCACAACGGTGCTGGGCTTCAAACCCAGAGTGTCTGAAGCACCAGCAGTGGCAGAGAGGCATCAGCCACTGTTTCTGTCAGCAGTGCAGGTGGAAGGGTGGGAAAGAGCCTGAAGCTGATCCAGAAGAAGGCCTGCACTGATTGTGCCGTTCCTGTCTGTGTGATGTGGGAGCTGTCAGCATGCCAGCAGCTCTGCTCCTTTTGAACATCTTCAAGCAAATGAGACTTCTGATTTCTGTTCCAGTTGAAATGCCTCCGCTGATTTCTCTTGGTTCCACCTGAAAAGCGGGATTTAAATCAGAGCCTTCAGGCAGCTGATTTTCCAGGTGTGTTACTGATTGTGGTTCATCCACAGAAACAGCAGTGGAATGCCACCACTGAACAGTGCACTTGACCTGAAAGCAGATCTCTGCTTCAGACATCAAAGTTCACTGATATGATGTAACTTCCTAGCAAATAGTCTGCCTTGGTGCCTACCCATAGCCCTAGGAGGAGCGCAGCTAAACCAGCTATGGGAACGACTGGATTCCCACAGCATTGCCTCCCATTGGCAGTGGGCACTGACCGGAGGAACCCTGCAGTGGTCTCACACTTTCTGGATGATCCCCAGGGCTGAGGAATCCTCACAGGATGACTTAAACACAACTGATGGCAGCTTTGCAGAGTGCCACGACCAGAGTGGACGATCTGCTCCACGTACTTCACTGAGCCTCAACCCACAGCATTTCCAAGCACTTTGTGCTGTGTGGGACTACATCTCAACCGTAAAGCGAGGCTCAGAATATTGCTAGATAGAACAACTATGATTCAAAGAATATTAAGCTTTATTATTAGTTGGAAAAACAAGTCTTAATCTCATTAGGAGAATGAGATGGCTGGAGCTGGCGGCCACTGTTTAACTTCCAGCTTACAAAAAGCTGCTGGTTGCTGCTGAGAGTCACTGTGCTTCACACAGAAATGACTGTTGAAAATCAAAATAGCAAATTACTTTCCCATGCAGAAGTAATAAGTGCATTTCATGATAGGCAGAAAAGCCTGTTAGGACATTTCTGGTTCTGGGAATTTGCAGGCTAAAGATTTACCAGAGACATAAAATGCATGGGCTTAGAAAGGATAAGAAATTCCAGTTACTTTTACAGTTAATAATGCAATCTGGTGGGCTTGGCCATTTCACTGGAGCCTTTTTTTAACTGGGATAGATTTTTTATGGGTTAAAGTCACTCTTACTGCTCCAGTCTCATCAGTTGTCTTGGTGAGTATATGCTTTTCCAGCATGAGAAATCTGAATTTAGATGGTCCTGAGTCAGCGCAGCTTCCTCCATTCCTAACTTGAGTTTCAGTACAGCAGCAGCTGTATGGGATAGCTAAGATGTGCCAAACCCTGCTTCATGCCCTATGGCATCCCTTTGCCTTACACAGGAAAAGGCTGATCACACAAACACCCAGCAAGGGTAGATAACAGCAGGACAAGGGGGAACGGTTTTAAGTTGAAAGAGGGAAGATTTAGGTTGGATGTTAGGGGGAAATTCTTTACAAGGAGAATGGTGAGATGCTGGAACAGGCTGCCCAGAGAGGTTGTGGATGCCC
>PPHD01028746.1:0-10802 GCA_002909625.1 Bambusicola thoracicus
GGAAAGGGTAGTCAGGCACTGGAATGCACTGCCCAAGGAGGTGGTGGAGTCACCGAACATGGGGGTGTTCAAGAAACGTTTGGATATTGTGTTGAGTGATATGATTTAGCTGGGGAGTATTGGTGATGGTTGGACTGGATGATCTTTTAGGTCTTTTCCAACTTTGATGATTCTGTGATTCTGTGATTTTCATGACCCTCCTCTTGATATCACTGATGTAGATATTAAAGAGCACTGGTCCCATTACAGACTGCTGAGAGACACCACTCACCACTGACCTCCATCCAGACATTGAGCCATTGACTGCTATTCTCTGGATAGAGTCTTGCAACCAGATTCTCAACCACTGAACAGTCCTCCCATCAAATCCATATCTTTCCAATATGGAGAAAAGGATGTTATGGGGAACCATGTCAAAGACCTCACTTATGTCCAGATAGATAACACGAGTGTCTCTTCCCTTGTCCATTGATGCAGTTACATCAACATAGGTGGCCACTGTGTTGGTCAGGCAGGACTTACTCTTTGTGATGCCATATTGCCTCCCTCTCTTCTAGGAAAATCTGCTCCATGATCTTCCTCAACAAAAAAAATTGAAGCGGAGAGGTCAATTCCCTGTGTTACCCTTTCTATTCTTCTTAAAAATGGGTGCTATATTTCCTTTTTTTTTTTTTTTTCCAGTCAAGAGGGACTTCACATGACTACCATTTAAATATCACTGTGGCTTAGCAACTGCGTGAGTCAATTCCCTCAGGACTCTAGGATGCATCTCACTGGGACCCATGGACTTCTGGATGTTTGTGTTTCTCAGGTGGTCATGGACCTGATCTTCACTTTCAGTGGCAGGGACATTGCTCCACCTGTCCCCAACTTATGACCCATAAAGTGTCAGACACAGACCCAGAGTGTGCATGAAGATTATTGAAGACTGAGGCAAAAAGTCATTGAATACTATAGCCTTCTCTTTGTCCATTGTTACCAGCCTGTCAGTATTGCTCACTAGGAAAATATAACGTGAGAATGTTATGTGAAACAATATGTGAAAGTATGACCTTGTGTTTTGTTTTTTTTTTAAAAAAAAAGGACTCTCAGTTTTCTCCTTTCTTGTCTCTATTCTAACTATAACAAAAAATATATTTGCTATAGCTATTGTTTCTTGATGTGATTTTACATCTACTTCTTGATAATTATGCAGCAAAATATGACACTAAAAAAAAGACTAATCATAAAAATAATCCACAGATAAAAAGTGAGAGTTTTCATCTTTGACAGGTGCAGAAAGAGGACCAGAATTTCTGGCTCTATAAAATAATTTTCTAGATTATAATTTTGCCTACAATAGCTTTTATAACATCTAAGACTGATAATTGCAGTCACCTATGCTAGTATCTATTTTATTCCCAGACTAATGGATCTATTATAAATATTTTTTCCCTTTTTATAAAATACGATGGAACTAAAAATGAATAAAACAAATTTGGATTATAAAATAGTTGTGGGTTTTTTGACTATTTTCTGCAGAAATACTAGGATCTTTAACATTTTTTCGTTATTTAGGATATACAAGCCATAGTTCCTGGGAAACTACACAAAATTATGAAAATGCTCTCTTTTCAGGAGAAATCATTCCAGGTCTGATAAAGTTGTATGGGAAATAATAAGAAAAGGATTATATTTTATATGTCATTTTGTTTTATATATTTTGTTAGAAATTATTTGTGAATAATAAGCTTTTCCAAAAGTTCTTGCTAAATTCTCATAAATTAAATAGGTCTATAAAATAGATGATTGAAATATGAATTTAATTAATTTAACTAATTTTAAAAGATTTTCCTTTCTGCCATTAGGGCTTTTCATACTTATGGAGAAATGGCCAGGCTTTGCTCTGGGCAATCTGATCTAGTACCTGATCTAGCGGTCAGCAACCTTGTCTGCAGCACGGGAGTTGGAATTAGATGATATCTGAGGTTTCTTTCAACCCAAGACATGTATCAAACAACTCCAGAATTATACCTGCAGATATTAAATAAATAATTAAAAATCAAAACTACCAAGCATTTGAGTTTTAGAGCACTTCACAACATGGTATCAGCCTACCGAGTGAAGTGTCCTGTGATTGAAGCTTGAAACAAAATGGTAATTCCACACAAATCTTTTTTTTTTTTTTTTTTTTTTTCTCAAAAGAAAGAGAAACAATAGAACAAATGAAAATCCATCTCTAAATGCATTCTCACATTTCATTTGTAACACCTGATAATAATTGGAAAAAGGAAAACACAGACTTCTGCATTGCCATTTCTTTCATACATGATTTTGGAAGCAGGACCATCTCTGGTACAATCAAAGTGGTCCAAGAAAGATTAGTGAGATATATTTGTAAGAAAGAAACTAAGAGCAGTTTTATTTACTTCATTGTATACACTATGGCATGCCTTGAGTCTCCTGACCTTCACTGAATTTTATAACATTGGCCCATTAGGCACTGGTACTAATCATTACATACACTAAAAAAATTTATTGCTATTACCAATTATAAAAGGAATAATTACCTTAGTTCTACTCATTCCATCTCATGCCACTTTACTCTTAGCCTTAAGAGCAGACGCTTTATCAAAACAACTATAAGGTAAATAAATGTGGAAGAAACTGGTGTGCTGTATGCAGTAGCAGCCAACACATTGATGTATCATATAATAATTACCTATTGTAAGATTTGCCTGCTTTGCAGTCTTTCTTGATCATAAACGCAACATTTCATACATTTCATAATGCTTAATTTTTATATTCTATATATCTGATTGTATTTGTGCAGTTGTTTTTGCAGTTTCTTTGTTTCAATGCCTTGAGTGATTCCAGGATGTTTGAATTCCTTTACTGCCCTGGCTAGCAGTAACACCATAGCAAGTCAACTTCATTAACAAGAGAATGATTCAGTTTATCATGACATTAATGCATACAATAAAACACTGTTCCTGTGCAGCCAAGCCATATTGCCATGGGCTCTCATTGTCAAGTCCTATAAACCAAGTAAGACTGGGTTTCCAGTAGCTGGACTTGAGAATTCAAAGAATAATGTAATGAGAAAAAAAAAAAAGAAGTGACAGAAAATGAATATTTTTTGGTGTTTTGGACTACATATGACATTTATTCCTGGAATTTCAGTTTTATAGACTATTTACTGCTTATTTCATTTTGCTTTCTCTCAAATAGATAGTAAATAAATCATGGAATCATAGTATCACTAGGTTAAAAACGACCTGCAAGATCGTCTAGATCAACCATCCTTCCATTACAATTGCTACCACAAGCTACCATACCTTGTAGCTCCTCATCCAGATGCCTCTTGAGCACTGCCAGGGACGGCAATGCCACCACCTCCCTGGGCAGGCCATTCCAGTGCCTGACCACCCTCCAAGAGAAAAAGTTTTTCCTTGTGTCTAAATAGGTAATTTCTAATTTAATTAAAATAAATAGGGAATTAATGATTGAATAATTAGAAGATTCCTGTAGGTTGGAAAAATTGTTAGCTCAGGAGAATTTAAAGTTGTTAAAGGATTATATTGAACTGCCTTTTACTATTCTTTAAGTAAAATGTTGACTACAAAATGAGAATCAAGGAGAACAGTTGAGCTGAACACCTCTGGAGAGAGGTTTAAACTGTTTTAAGAATGTGGGTTTGGATGGAATATTTTTTTGTTAATGGGTAATATTTAGCACCTTTTCAACAATGGAAAACAGACAACTGTAAAGGGAATTAAAAAAATAATAATAATCTGACTACATACAAAGTATTTGGCTCCTGTTGGAGTCTCATTCAACAATTTAAAATTTGATTTAACAGTGCTTCAAAGCAACATCTGAATAGTCCACTAATGATAGTTTTTAGTCTGCTGATTGAATAGGTAAGTGGACAATATCTGCTAGCTGAGGTGACCTGAAGAAATGAATTCATAAACCCATTCATGGTTTTCACCGTTCTATCTTGGCATATCAACTTTTGTTTTGGGAAATCTTACCAAATGTACAAAATAAATACAAAAATGAAAGCATAAAATGTTAGATGATGCATTAAGTTAATGCTTCCCAATATTCAGAAGACTAGTCAATAAAATTTCAAGTTTGGAATATTTCTGAAAGCAAAATACATCTTCAAAGTAAAGGAAGAACAGTTGCTTATAAAAATCATCATCTGACTTCTTGTTTTCTTCATATAGCCAATGTTCACAAAATGTTACATATGTAATAATAATATTCCAAAAATGTAGCTATTAATGAAAATAATTAAGAGTTTAGGTTTGTTTCATTTGGTATTGTTTGCTTGCTTGAGTATTAGCATTAGGTTCTTCTAATCCCATGGCATTGTTTGGCATATAAACTGTTATTTATTTATTTATTTTGCACATAATTCAAATAAAGAAAACTTATTTTTTTTTCATTTTCATTGTGTATTTGTTAATCCATTTCAAGAAGTATTATGCTAATTATAACAGTGTGCTTTGCATTTAGCATCTGAATTGCTCATTTTCAAGTTTTTTTTTTTAAATTGTAATCTGTTAATTACTTGTTTAATGGAGTGTGTAATTACCTACTTTAAGTTGGAAAACTGTTTCCATTTCAAAGCAAGAATCTTGTTCTTGAAATGGAAGTATGTAAATGCATTCCTTCCAGATACTGTGTATAACAATTTTGCTTCAATAGTTATTTCATTCTTGTCTGAAAGTAAACTGTTGCCTACCCTCTGTCTCTAGGTATCATCGATGTGTGTTCTAGGAACTTGAATCGTTACATAAGAAGAAAGTATTTCATTAGTGAATATGTGGAGGATTAACACTAAACGACATTTTTTTTTTTTTTAATACTTTACTACATAAAACAGAATTAGAGCTCACTAAAAAGAATTACAAAAATTCAGTGTTTGCACATTTAGCTCAGATACATATTTATCACTGCTACTGTTATGTTCTATTTTTAGTGTCAATTGTCTTACCATAGAGACACCAAATATTATTAATTGTTTTTTCTTATTATTACAGTCATCAAGAACCTTATTGGAGTCCTATATTTGAGTGAAAATCTGGCTTATATAAATACATCACCAAAAAATTATTTATCTCAGAATTATTTGCATGCTGTTTATTTATTGTGTTTGTGTGTATTTCAGGGTTTCTTCTAAAATACTTCATCTTCTTGAGACACTCCTATTATTTGAACAGTTTAATTTAAACATCAGAGTCATGCTTCTGTCTCTTTAAAAATGATTGGAGAAATACAGTTCAGAGCTTAGGCTGTTTCCTGAATTTACACAAAATATAATATCTAAACATCCATGATGATCCATAAACATACATTTGAAACCATGATCCATACACAAACATTTGAAAGCTGGAAAGTGGCCACATATGCTCGCTTTGTTTGGTGGAAGCAATACTAAGAGGCTAGGATTTTTGCTCACAAAATATTTTTTAAAAATACAATTCAAAGAAACTATCAAATTCATGAACAGGATTTTCATATTGGAAGCCTGCGTTAAAATCCAGTTTAATTCACAAATGAGTGAGTTTGTTGGTCACTGTCTCACCGTGAACATCTGTCTGTGCCACTAAGCAGTGACACTAACTGTGTCACACAGTTTAGCATGATTGGCATTTACATCCAGAAGGGATTCAGACCATGACAGCTTGAGCACTCTAGATCAGGCTGAAGGTGCATTACAGGGGCGTGGAACTTACATGCAGTTTATCATTATTTTGCTCTGCTGCATTAAATCAAAAAACTGCAACCTCCAAAGATGGTACCTTTTGCCTGATGTGACCATACACTTTTCTTTCTTTAAAGGACAAACTCTTTGGAAAGAACTGCTGGAGGGAAGGGTGATGTTTAAAAGGCTAACTAATCCTTCATTCAATTTATGCATATTTTATAAAGTCCTAAATCTGTTTGAAAGGTTTTGCCTCTGTGGGTATTTCGTTGCTCTTTTCAACCATGTCTCATTCTCTTGATCTGATCCCTCTGTTGCCGGAACAATTGTTTAACATTAATTCTTAGAATTTCTTGCATGTTTCTAATAAAAAAAGAAATGCATAGAAGGAAGAAAACAAGCTAAATGAAACTTCACTTTAAATGTTATTATCAAAACATTTACCATCTGTCAAAAGTTAATTAAAATGTTCAGAGCAGCCAAATGAAGATCTTACTGGCATATTTTATTTTCTTCATTCTCTTTTTTCCAAAGGAAGATATCAAAGGGGTCTTTGGGGATTTGACTCTTTTTTACCCTTCACAAAGATGGATGCTACCCTATATAACTAAGCAAGCAACCTGGCAAGAACAGTGTAACAATAAATCTATATTTAAACAACACTGGTTTCAGGTACAGATACCTTAGCCTCTTCTCATAGTTCATTCTCCCTGAAAAAGACAACTTCTTGACCTTAATGTTATACTTTAAAATAGCTTTTACTTCATATCAGGGGAGTTCTGCTTGCTATTTACACTTTGCCACTCCTATGAGAATTTTTATCTGGTGCAGTTTAGGTTTGGGTGCTCTATTTTGGATAATTATTGTCTTTCTTGTGCAAACAACCTATTTTGTCTTTTTTTTTTTTTTTTTTTTTTTAAACCAATTGCAAGACATTACTTGTGTCCACTAAAAAGCAGGTTACAAAAGACAGTTTTGTTTTCTAACCTCAAGATGCACATAGGCTCTGATTTAAAAAAAAAAAACAACAAAAACAAACAAACAAAAAAAACCTGAATTAAGAGCTTAACTCCTGACTTTTTAAATACCATGCATGTTTATGATAAATCAGATTCTAACTTGATTTAGTATATTTATCCCACATATTTATTTTCAAGAAAAATTCTTCTGATGTTCTTTCCTGAACTTAAGTTATATATATATGTAATATATATACACGTTCATTGTTGCTATATTCTTATATAATATATATTCTCTTCTTATAAATATATGCATAATATTCAAAAGGAGAGGCTTTCTTCTCATATATATGTTTTGCAATTCTATCTTCAAATATATTTAAATGATTTAAAGTTACAACTATGTCTGTACAAGAAAAGTATTTACAAAACTACAGGAAACTAAAATCACATTCTTACTAGGATAATGGGAGCTTCATACTGACAAAAATAAGGTACATCCATATGGGAGAATTATTATGTCACAGCCTGAACTGATGACTGATCACCTGGTGAAATGGCTGGCTGGCCCAGGAAGCACAGTTGCAAATAATTTACCTGTGCTTCCTACATGACCCTGGGTCCACCTCTTCCTGAGCTCAATTAAGGGTTAGCCTGCAGACAAAGAATGTCTCCAGAATGAAGGTCAATTCTTCAGAAGTTCTACAGCTAGTGTTTCTCAACACTGGTTGGGTAAGTCAACTTTTTCCTGTGTGACTTCTGATGTTCCCAATGATAATTTGTCTGATATCACAAACAACTAGTCAGAAGCAGTTTTGCTGCTTCTTAGGACCAACAATACAGTCCTCCTTTTTTCAGTTATAAGAAGAATAGGGGATGAAATATGTAAAAGCATTTTTGTGGAATTTCAATAAAACTTAAAAATCAAACATTTACTGACTATGTTCTATCTTGTTCTGTTTGCCATTTAATATCTCTCTGCACTATGCTTTTATATTTCTCAAAAAAAAAAAGAACCCTTATCATTCAAGACTGAGTGAGGATGAATTCAAAATGAGTTATTTATGAATTAAAGTACTCTTCATTATACTTTTGGATACATTAAAAGAACATTAGTATAATAAAATAGAAGGAAGAGTTTATATGGCTTCTTTTATTTCCGACCTATAATACGAAGATTTAGAAATAATGAAATTTTTCCAAAACAGTTTATGAAGTCAAATTATTTTTAGCCTCTCAGCTTAAAAAACCTTTATGTTTTTGTACTTTTCAGTATAATATTTCTAATTCAATATGAATGTCACTACATTTCTCAAAAAAGCTGTACCTGACACTACTCCTGAAGAACTGAACTGGACAAAATCTTTGAGGTTTGGCTTTTCTACTTTACTGCTACTTACAAGAACACCCGGTATATCAATTAGATGGTTGTCCTCTCATACAGGAAAGAAAAAAAAAAAAAAAACATATTCACCAAGGGATGTTTTTTAAGATATACATTTTTTTAACTATCTTTATATATATATTGAGACTGAATGTGTACATGCATTGCAGGATTCTGAAGGAGTTGGCTGAGGTGGTTGCTGCGTTGTTCTACATCATATTTGAAAAGTTGTGGCTGTCAGGTGAGGTCCCAGGTGACTGATAAAAGGGTCACATCACTCCCATTTATTAGATAGGGAACAAAGAGGACTTGGGGAACTATGGGCTGGTGAGTCTCACCACTGTGCCTAGGAACATCGTGGAACAGATCCTCCTGGATGATGTGCTTGATCATGTGGGGAACAAGTGTGTGATCCAAGACAGCCAGCACGGCTTCACCAGGGGGAAGGTCATGCCTAACAAATCTGGAGACCGTCTATGATGAAGTGACAGCATTTGTGGGCACAAAATATCCAAAAGCCATCTAGTGTAAAAATGCTAGATTACTATGGACATACAGTAATCACAAAGATTTTTAGAAAGAAATCTGTCCGATTTGTAAATGTCTTTTAAAAACTCAGTCCCAACTACACAGTGTAATCGTCTTACTTCATTCCAAAGAAGCATGGTGACAACATTGTATGTGTTCTTGGTTATTTTAATTAACATAAATTTGGATTTATATTACATTTACATTCCTAGCACTGTTTGGAAGTCCACAGGATTTACCTCAATCAGAATTTTTCCTATTCCTGTTACACTGATTTCTTTATCTTGTATGGACCACAAGGAGGTTTGATTTTTAATGAAATAAGTTAAAAAAAAAAAAAGTCACTATCTTCATGTTGTTTCTTTCTAATAATTATTTCTTTATGAATAGGAACATATGTCAAATAAAAACTCACAAAAATGAAAAAAATACAAGTTTAAATAAAACTGGTGTTTCAGCCTTAATTCTCACCATGGCCACAACTGGCTTTGCAAGTTTAAAATCTTGTTTATGGGAAAACAAGAAGCACATCCTATATGCAAATAAAAACACAATTTTAGTGCTAGTATAATTTAGATCTTAGCGGCCTAATTACTTTTATTATTGATCTCATTACAGAAAAGGAAAGAATAAGAATGCACTTTAAATTGTCATACACATAATTTTTATTTCTTTTCCTGGCATTATGCTACTCTTTCTACTATGCCATTAGGGTCCAGGATTGGTGGCCTTATTTTTCCAGTTGGGTAGGGGTGTTATGGTAAGTTATCAAAGTTTTTGGTCCTTCACCAGGAGGAATATGATATTCATTGATGTTTCTGCCACCTCACTTTAGGATCCTCTTATGCTTGTCTTAATATATTTGGTTTACATCTCTCTGTTTCTTCAGCGTTTTGCAGCTCTACTGTCTGAATTTACTAATGCATGGTGTTTTTATGTACATCATATACTATCTTTGTTACTGTAAACAGGAGTTTTGTTCAGCTCCAGGTTTGCATTTCTGAAACAGACCATGAGTGAGTTACATGCAGCTGTGGAATCTTTAGTGTCAGGCCTGTGGCCACACATCCCTTATCATATGATGCCTCTACTCTACACTTTGTCTACTCAAGGCCTCTGCTATTTCACCAAGTCTGTTTTTCTCTCTGCAAATGTTAGGACTGTAAATGTTTCATTCTATGTAGAAAAACTGCTTGTTATTCTGTGCAAAGCTATGCTTATATCAGTAAAAGATAAACACAGGAGAATTTAGCCATAAATATTTGGTCAAATAGAGGTTTCTTTTTTCACAGCTAAACTCTTACAGCATAAACTTATGAAGATGCAAGAGGTTGCTCAAATGTCACAGAACACCGAAGTACTTAAATAAACTTGTAGATGGTCTGAAGGATGGGAATTGGTTTAGGAACTCTGAAGATATTTTGCAGCAACTGAAAACTGGTTTAGGTACCTTTAAATTACATATTTTTAACTATGACTTGCAATTAACTCCACTTTGCACTATAGCATCATTGTTGAATCCAGCATCTCACTGTAAGTTCTTGAATTTTGTCACCAATAATCAGATTCTGTCTTTCATAAGATTTCAGATTACATCTGTGACACTGGACAGTGAATCTAACTTCTGTGGAAAGTAGACTTCTCTCTTGAAAATGGACTCTGTAATGTATGCATTCAATTTTTTCAGACCACTTAAGTCTTCAGCTCACTACTTTTGAAGAAAAGTCATGGACCTACACCTGTAACTCTGTGAGAACGTGTACTACTATCAGTTTTTACCTTTAATCTTTGTAATACTGCTAAGGGAACCTGTTATGGAAGGCATTGCTGCCTGGGGACCCTTGAACTTGTCTGCACTGGAGAGAGTACTCTTGGATAATGCAGACAAAAAGTAACAGCAATCCTGTATCTCCTCAATTCTCCTCCTCTCCCACAGGATGTTCTGATGCTTGCTATTTTAAGTTTTGCCTTTTTCTTGGAATTTAGGGCATACCTATGAGACAGAAAACAATGCCTGATGCACAAAGGAACTATTATTCTCTGGAGCAATTAAAAAGATTAAAAACACAAAGTGTATTCAATATCCATGTATTAGAAGATGATAATTATATACTTGAAGAACTTTCTGTTACATTTTTAGATGCATGAAACCAATGTACTCAATGGTTAACTTTCCTTAGGCTGAGAATATGCTATCCATTTCAAATCAGGGTAACATCTAAACCGTTCTCTA
>PPHD01028748.1:0-10801 GCA_002909625.1 Bambusicola thoracicus
ATATTTAAATATATTGACATTTTGGTTAAGTTTAAAGTTGTGGTAGAAGAAATGTTTCACAAATTCATCAGGTATTTCTGCCTTGTGGATGACTGTTTCCTAGAGTGCTGTGGGAGGAAGCTGAGAGCAGTAATAAGTTTGGCCTTCTGACTTTTGCTGTACTCAGTCTGTTAGCCTTTTAAGATTTCAGGTGTTCTTGTACATCTGGCCAATGGACACAATAGCCAAGAGGTCAGAGAATTTTCATAGTATCTCATTTTATTTTATTTTTTTAACAATTTGGTGAGTTTCCCCTCTGATTTCTGACTTTTGGTGCTGTAGTTATTGCCCACCTCTGAGCTTTCATTGCAAAGCAATGAAATTGCTGAATTGTGAATTTTCTTGCCTATTTTTTTTTTATTTGTTCTCTTTTAAATATGATCTTATCCTAACATAGTCTATATCTTTAGACTGAAAAGTCGTATTCCTTCTGCTGACAACATCCAAGTAACAGTGTGATTATCTAGTGTATTTCTTTTTCATGCTGGGGTCATTTTCAGATTTTTTCTGATTCTTACTACAGAAAATCAGTGTCCTCTTAAAAAGGTGTAAATTATTTCGTCTTATCTCTAAATTCAGTTAATATTAGAATTAACAGAAGATACTATAGATTAATAGTGAGCTGGTCAGGTGTGCAGTGTTCTCTTTTACGTTTTTTGTTCTTCTTTCATTCCTTTTGTTTTATACAGTTTTTAAAGAACTTTTAACACGGTTGTCAGAGGAAAAACGAAATGGTGCTCCTCACTTGCCTAAAATTGGTGATATTAAAAAGGCGAGCCGTTATTCCATCCCAGATCTGGCTGTTGATGTGGAACAGGTAATAGGATTAGAAAAAGTAAATAAGAAAAGTAAAGCCAACACAGTTGGGGGAAGAAATAAGTTAAAGAAGATACTTGACAAGACTCGAATCAGCATTCTGCCTCAGAAACCATACAAGTGAGTTTTTGGATTTCTTCTAAGTATTTGCTTTGCGTTACATATTAATAACTTCTTGTGATACTTATAATTTGTTGTGATACTTTTAGTTATTACTGCAAAACACTTCTATATCTTCAATATACTGGGGAATACTAGTTGGAATATTCAGATGTCCACCGACTCCTAACAATGCAGTATGCGATGTCAATGTGAATGTATTTAGTTCTTACAGGTACAGCAATTGCATACTTTGTTATTTACCTTTTTCTTTTAAGGTGACTGTTAATTGGGAGCACCCCAGGCAATTAATTTTAGTATAACTCTGCAAAGCAGATTTGCTTGCAAACTTAGGCTCTTTGATAAAAGTGAATATTTCTTATGAAAGCTAAATATTTTGTCTGATACCTTTTCTTCTACAAGCACATTTTAGAGATAGAGTTCTGATGAAGATTGTTGGAAACAATTAGTTTCATATAGTTTTTATGGGAACCTAGAACTTGTCCTAGACAAGTGCCATCAATGGGAGGAATGTGAAAACGGCAAAGCTGAATTGTAGAGGATAGTGGTTGTCTAATAAATGCTTTCTCCTGTATTTTCTTTTCTGCATGCTATTGAGAAAACTCTTTACAAAATTCATTAAGAAGATGCTTCTGCTAAAATCTAGATTCTTTTCCTGCTTATGACAGGTATTCCTGCTGAAAAATGAATATTCTTCTGAAACATTAATAATGGGATAAATAGGATGTTACTGATATATGGAGATTAAAGAGATATAAAAGATTATATCCAAATAATATATATATATTTTAAATTGATTTGGATAGGTTTCAGTAGAGGAGCATATGTAAATCCTCATTTTGTGTTCTTTGTCTTTAAAATGTTCTCTTTTGTTTCACCAGTCTTATACGTTTGTTCCTGTGATGAGCCATGCATACTGTTGATACGATTTTTGCACTGTTCATGATTCATAGCTTTGACATAAAATTCTCTTGTTGATTTTCACTTTGTATTGTTTTGTTTGTGCATGTTTTCTGTTCAGGGATATCTTTGGGTAAGAGACAAAAACAAACAAAAACAAACAAACAAAACCAGTACACTTGACCTATTTTGTCTTCCTGTGCTAGCTTTACTTCATGTGTTACATATAGCAAAGCCTGTTGACGTTTTGCCTGCCTGTTGCTGTTTGTCTGCACAGTTCTGCATAGAGATGTGTAGCGGTAGATTTGCCTGTGTTTTTTTCTTCACGTTCTGTAGAAACTTCTGTCTCCTTCTTCCTAATTATGAATGGTATTGCATATATGAGGGGACTTTACTTATTCTCTTCAGATTTTAAAAGCCACAGTAATGAGGCTGAAAAAGCTGATTTACTTATTTTAGAGTAGGTATTTAAAGACTTCATGAGTCAGCTAGCCAGCTTATGAGGTGCAGTTATCTACCTTGTCTTGAAAGTGAACACAGTGTGTGTTTTCAGTGTCTCTAGAATGTAACCAAATGAAACCAGTCTTGACTAGACTGAGGTAACTTATCAGTTTTGTGAGATGTTAAGTAAGTATCAAAGACAAATCGTTTTAATCAGGAGATAATACATTCCATCAGTTTTGCTTTTCATTCTGATAATGTTGAGTAACTTCCCAACCTGAGCAAGTAGTACAATTTCCTCTGGGGCTACTAGGAAATCTCCTTTGTAGACACTACTCAAGCACCTTGGTTGCAGCACTTGACACCACTTCTCATCCAGGAGTGGTTTTGCTTCAAATAAGAACTAAGTGCCATCACCCTTCCAGCTCTAACAGAGCTCTGCCTGGTCCATAGTGCAGCATCCCCGATTAGGAGGAAGCCCCCCTTTCTCTTCTCTGTTTGCAGCCCTTCAGTGGGATGCTCAGCATGCCATACTGAAGCAAGAAGCATTTGGACACTTCTGCTATTCCACTACCACATTTGTCATTCAGCAAGAAAGGCATTTATGGGTTAATGCTATCTCTGCATGGCAGGCATTAAAGAAAATAACATAAATGCTTTCCTTTAAAAGCACAATTTCCTTTCACCCAGAAAATAAAATATTTTGCCTAGTGATGAGAGCAGTTGGTCTTCATGGGACCTGGGAGTCATTTGGAGCTGCTGTTTATATCTGAAATTTCTGAGGTTCATTTCTTTGTTTGCGTAACTTGAAGTCGGAATTGGGGGAGTGTTTTGTGTTTTAAAAATAGAGTAAACTGAGGAACTTCTTTCCAGTTTAGTATATGAACACTTAGGGGGAAGCTAAAAGTAGTTTAGGAACATTCCTCTTAATTTTTTAAAAGCCTGATGTTTGTCAGTTGATCCACTTCAGTGAAGCTATTTCGGTTATGACGCACAGGATTGGTACAGTAAAACATGAAAAGATTATATAATACTGACAGACCCAGAAATGAATATGTGATGTAACTGAATCTACTTAATATAAGAGGGGGAGGCATATTTTCTTAATTTTGACTTAATTTAGAGAAACTGTACTGCGTAGTTTTTGTAATCGCCAGAAAGCATTTTGTTCATCCTGTTTGTTTGTGTGCTTTTTTGTGTGTAGAGAGTGGCTCCTACTTGAAAGACCAAGCTTCGATTGCTGGGAATGCTTTTTAGTAGTAGTGAAGTTTATTTGTGGCTTGGTATAAGGGTGCTGTGCTGTGTTGATTGCTGCTTGTCTCAGCATTTCCTGCTTGATGTGGAAGTACAGAAATATAGATGTTCAGATTCAACTTATCTTACAGATGAGGGAATCCAGCAACTCTTTTTTGGTTTTGAGTGTTTTTCTCTCATGAATCTCATGACACTTCATTAAATATTTTTGTAATGCTGGGATGCCTTGTTTTTTAAAGAACAAACAAAAACTCACCTCAAAATAACAAAAAACATACACAGAGGCTTTCAAGTGGCATTGCCTTCTACAAAGCGGTGACTGTGTCTGTGTAATTCACATGGTGCAGATACTATCCTTGCTCCTGAGAATGCTTTGCTTTCCACTTCATAGAAGTGGTACAAGAGCATACTGGGCAAAGTGATCCTCCTGTGAACACAAAAGGATGCTTATGCTGTAACAACTCTACAGGGATAATTATCAGGCCCTTAATTACTTCTGTGTGGGCTTTCTGAGGATGGATAGAATACTAGACAAAAACTGAAGTGCCCCCAGATTAGGGTACAAAAGGCCATTTGTGTTCTGTCATCTAATTTAGTAGCTTGACATTGCGTGGCATCATTTTGGATTGAAATTGAAGTTCTGATTTATGCTTTATTTACATGTATAGATACAGATTTAGATGTGTTAATCTTTTTTATTTTCCTATAATGGCTGAGTTTTAAATCATTTTCAATCTTTATAGCATCTGCATTTCAACATTTTACACACATTTTATTTTATAAGGGATGTGCAGCTATATATTTATAGAAAGGTTCAGTGCCTAGCGTCTCAACTTGACATGCAATAAGCAGATAGCACCTGCTGTAGTATGATAATAATTTTGTCCCTGATCCATCTGACACTACTGACCTTTGAGACCCAGCATTTCACAATTTAATTGACAAAGTCTTTCACCTTTATCACAGAATACTTTATTTGCAGTTAGACAGTTTGGAGGGGATGCCAGTAGCACCCAACTGTGGGTACATACCATAGCCTTTCAAGTTGGCTGGCATCGTTTCAATCATATACAGTGAAGAGGAACTCTGAGAGGTTGATATAGAGTAGAAGGGCTAAAAGGATGTGCTCAACAACCCCCTGCTATCTATCTGTGAATAGATGGTACTATACTATATAGCTACAGTAACTCCCAAAGTATGGTTGCAAATCCTATCTATCTTGGGATGAAAGATCTGTGAAATTCGGTTGTTGTGAGGGAATGTTCAGTTGACATTGAGGGGGACAGCAGCACTAGTCAAAGCTGGGGTGATCCAAGAATAGTGATACCCGTACCACCTTTTCAGTAAAGATCTTGGCCTCTATGGAAAAACCGTTAAAGAAAGGCAAGAGTAGCAGCTTCTCAGAGCTGAGTGGTGAGCATAGGAATCTTCTGTCAGCATGAAAATGCTGATCTGATCAAGGTGAGTGGGCATTTGGGTGCTGTTGACAAAGTTATACAGCATTCGCTATCTTCTGGAGAGTACTGATTCATAAATAGTAATTCGCAAGAGTCTGGAAAATGTAGTATTACAGACTCCCTTGCATCCCTCTGCTATAGTCCAAGCTCTGAACATTTGTTTCTTCCTGGATGCAGTGACATTGGAATTGGCCAGTCTCAGGATGACAGCATTGTAGGACTGAGGCAAACAAAGCACATTCCTCCTGCTTTACCTGTCAGTGGAACCCTGTCATCCAGTAATCCTGATCTACTGCAGTCTCATCACCGTATCTTGGACTTCAATACAACTCCAGGTAAGGATCATTTTTTGTTCTCCACTTTATAATTTTGTTTCTATTATTTTTTTTTTAGTTTATTATTTTTTTCTGGACTTTGGAGTCTGAAGTACATGTGAGGTTTTTATTAGCTGTACACTGTCATCCTCATTAGCCATTTATGAATGCTTCTTATATTCCTCCACTTCGCACAATTGTGTATAGGTGAATGTTTTTGAAGTATGCTGTACACCGAGGATCTCTTCCTGACTGAGTACTCCTGGCTAGTGAAAACTTTTATGTGGTGCTTCGTAATGTGCTGTGATAGATCAGTCTTTATAAGACTGCAGTATTTTCAAACAGCATGGGAGATCATAAGCTTGCAATAAAGCAGAAGGGCATTGGACTTGGACACACTGTGTGTTTTGGTCTTTTTCTGAACAGACTTATATAATCTTGTAAGGCATAGAGTTTCTGAGTTGCCTGTTAATCATCCTGCCACGCAGAAGAGACTACAGCTGACTTCTGAATGCTTTGTATATAGTGATTTGAAATCCATTCTGAGTAATAATTTAAAAATCCCCCATCAAACAAAGTTATCAAGCCAACACATATTTAGTAGAGAGGAACAAACTATGGAGGGGAAGTGAGAAAGGGAAAGAACATGACAACCTTGAGAGCCTTATCATATGAGGAGGGCTTAGCTGGAACTCCTGGAGAGTTGGGATTTGGGCTCTTATCTGGCTTCAGAAAAAGTTCTTAACATGAATCTTTCTCTGTATTAGGTATATCATTCTTTATTGTTAAAATGTATCTTCTGGAGGATGATGCACTGGTGGTAGCTGTGTGGATACTGGGTTATTTTAGTCTAATATTTAGAGTTTTTCTCAAAAATAGAACCAAAAATTGAGTGCCCTCTAAATCCAGGGGATTTAAGACCTTACCTAAAAGGGTGTTCCTTGAATGTCAGCCTGAAGACTGTCCAAGTTTGTGCATTTCTTATTCTTGAAACTGATGCTGAGCATCACTTACATAATTGGGGGGGAGGGGGAGCACGACTAGAGAAGGATTCAAGAAATTTTTGTGTGGTAGTGATTTTTTTTTCTGTTGTTTTTGGTGTTATTTTTGTCACAGTTCCGAAGATTGCTTATAAAGGAGTGGGAAGGTTGCTTTATTTTTTATTCTAACAACTAATGTCCAATACTTTGAAGATATTTTATCAATAAGAGCCTATAACTCTTTAATCAGTGCTGTGGCTATAGATGTTATGTAAATGCGTGTGAAATCCATTCTCCAGCTTGCTACTTTGCTAGACTGGGCAATTTCCAGCATGTGCCAAGTACAGCAAGTGGCTCACTTCCAGAACTGTGGGGAGTGCTGTCTCAAAGCTCAAGCAAAACCCATTTCATTTTATTTATTTATTTTTGCTTAAAACTTATTCAAATGCCCATCTATTGAATATTGTCAAATTACTTTGCAGATCTAATTTTTTCTTCAGTGAGAAGTAGGGGGAAGGGAGGTCTGAAATCAAAAACATATACCTTAAGGACTTTAGAGATGGTTGTGCTGGAGATGAGAGTTGAGTTATGTCACTGTACACTTTAAGACAAGGAAACAATTAAAGCCTGCAATTTTAATTTCTTTTATTACCTTAGGCTAAATTAAAGATGGAGGCAGCTTGCAAGAAATTGAATGCATCGAAGAAGAAAGAGAATAGTAGTGGAGTGGCCATCCTTTGAGGCTTTGAGGGATATCTCTCAGGGCAAAAAAATAAAACAACTCATTTTCAAAGGGTAGTCTTTGAGGAGGAAATGAGATTGTAATTCCTTTTTTTTTTTTTTTTTTTTTTTTTTTTTTTTTAAGCTTGAAAACTGCAAGGAGTCATTTTAGTGTTTCTTCTCATTCGCACGGACATTTTCAAATACGTACTTGTAAAGGTTTATTTTTAAACATGCATATAGTCAATATATACCTTGATTTCTCCTTCTCTTGTACTGTCTTTCTTTGATTGGACCAAAATAATATAGTAATGATTACCTATTGGTCACTGGTACTCTTCTCCCACAAGTTTTCTATGGGACTAGACTGCTATCATAAAGCATTGCTTTCTTCTGTCTGCCACTCCAGTTTCCTTTTTAAAAAGGAGTGAAGGGAATAATTACAGTTCTTTTCAAGATCTGTTTTACTTAAAACCTCCTATGCTGAATTACATGTTAATACTGCTGCATTTGTAATCATTTTGATTGTTAGTAGACTTCTCTGTATGCTGCTTGGTGCTTTGCTACCAGCTCAGATAGGTATGCATATATAAATAATTCATACTAACTTTACTGATCTAGCAGAGCAGGCTTTCTGCTTGTGCAAAATACTTTTGAGTATTAAGTGAGTTCCTGCAATTGTATGCAACAGCTTCCCATCTTTGTAGCAGTTCTTTGAGTGGCAAGGATTTCTGTAACACCAAGATACAACAGGATCTAGAGAGTATAGATGGGTCAGTAGTGGGTTGGTGGTGATGGGCAAAATTGACTTGCTGGTTATCAAAGGTATTCATACATTCAACTCAAGTACTTGGAAATGGCTTAAAATTGGCCTACACTGGTGCATGTTATGGGTAAGTAATAATGTAATAATTTAATCATAATGTGCTTGAGTAATAGTGCTTTTCAAGATGCAAAAAATATTACTGTGAACTTGACAGTTGTGGGCTCAGTCCCATTCAGGTCTAAACAGCCTTTGTAGCATGTATGCCCATTCATATCAGAAGGATTTACCTTACTGCTTTTCAAACGATCTTAGAGAAATGAAACGGTAGTGGGAAGGCATTAATTTTTGTTCTTTTCTCACAAGATTTCTGTTGATTAATATAAGTTTTTACAGTACCTTAAATATGCGTTATGCACTTTCGGGTCCCTTTTTCCATAAGTCATCCAAAAAGGCCTTTATTTTATCAACATTAATGTTTTCATCAATATTTTTTCAGCGCGTAATTTTTTTCCGGTGTCTGTTGAAATAATCATCACTTCTGGTTGTACATTCAGAAGACTTTCTGTTACTTTCTATTTTCTTGTTCATATGACCTTTATAATCTTAAAAAAAAAGAAAGGTTCTAATCAGATAAAGATGACCAGATATCATACCGTACAACACTAGAAAAGGTTATTTGTAATAAAGAGAAGAAATTAAATTAAATAAATTGAAAGTACTTTATCTTGTCATTTAAAAGCTTAAAAAAAAAATGCTGGGCAGCAGTACAATTTTAGTTCTTTGTTTTCTTTTTATAATACAATTACAACACTGAAACTTCAGTTGATTAATGGGTCTAGATTTCAAACTGTTAATGATGTGGTAGACATATAAAATGCAGCATTGGAGTTAGGATGATAATTCTCCAGGTTTCCTAAAAACAGCTTTCTTGTACACGTTCACTTCAGGAATTGTCATCAATCATTTGAAACAATGATATTTGAAGCCCAAATGCTTAGAAAAGCTTTCTTTCTTTGACTGTTTTAGCTCTTACACCCTGTGACGACATTTCAGTGATTACATTTGCAATCATTTATGCATTCAGTACAGTGAGTTAAATTTATCAGGGATAGTCTTTTTGATAGTTAACTACTTGGATGCATTAACGCTACAGCAGTCTATTTGTGTGTACAGCTGGCTATTATATGTGCATTTCTAGCTACTCCTAGACTTAAATGGAATTCACCAGACTCAACACCTGTGAAAATCCTATTAGCTCGTCTGTCCATACGTGGGAAATATTTGCATATTTTTGTAGCTTTCCCTTTGATAGCTGTATTTTTCTGAACGTTTGCAGAAC
Source organism: Bambusicola thoracicus (assembly GCA_002909625.1). Classification (NCBI taxonomy): domain Eukaryota; kingdom Metazoa; phylum Chordata; class Aves; order Galliformes; family Phasianidae; genus Bambusicola; species Bambusicola thoracicus. Next base: position 9,147 of record PPHD01028748.1, read on the forward strand.
TAGTCCTTCATATAAAAACAAAACAGCTAGAATAAAAAATAAACAACATTCCTGTTCCATGGGAATGGGAGAGCTGAAACAGTGATACTGAAACAAAGAGAAATATTATTAGGAGTTTGATTGAATGTGACTGATATTGTTGTTTGTTCTTATGCTGTTTTTATTTTCCCTGCTTTACTGAATTGTGCATCTTGCATGCAACTTTTTTTTTCAGACTTACCAGATCAAGTTCTGAGGGTTTTCAAGGCAGATCAGCAAAGTCGCTACATCATGATCAGTAAGGACACAACAGCAAAAGAGGTTGTCATCCAGGCCATCAGGGAATTTGCTCTCACTGCAACTCCTGATGCGTATTCACTGTGTGAAGTCTCTGTCACACCTGAGGGTGTAATCAAACAAAGGAGACTTCCTGATCAGTTATCCAAGCTTGCTGACAGGATACAGCTAAGTGGCAGGTGAGCTTAGAGACTAAGCTAAAGATGACTATGCTAGTTTATTAAGTAAGAATCCTGTTAATATAAGTATTATTTAATTACTATCATTCTATTTCTTTACAAGAAATCACCCCTTATGTAACTTCTAATTAATATCAAAGCCTGCTAAAATTCAATTTATTTTATATAGCTCGTCATTAATCTTCACTAGTATTTGAGTATACTGTATCAAGTCTGTTCTGGAATTTTGTTTTTACAGGTATTACCTGAAGAACAACATGGAAACGGAAACTCTTTGTTCAGATGAAGATGCTCAAGAGTTACTAAGAGAGAGTCAAATTTCCCTACTACAGCTCAGTACCGTTGAAGTGGCTACCCAGCTGTCCATGAGAAATTTTGAGCTATTCCGTAATATTGAACCCACAGAATACATAGATGACTTGTTTAAACTCAAATCAAAAACAGGCTGCACTAATCTAAAGAAGTTCGAAGAAGTTATAAATCAAGAAACATTCTGGGTAGCTTCGGAGATTCTAAGAGAAACCAACCAGTTGAAAAGGATGAAAATCATCAAGCATTTCATTAAGATAGCGCTACACTGCAGAGAATGCAAGAATTTCAACTCAATGTTTGCTATCATTAGGTATTGAATGTCAAATTCTATTTTGAGTAAAAAGAAGAAAGAAAAGCCTTACCTACTTCTCTTTAAAAAAATGTATTAAATTCATAGTGCTAATAGTGGCACTTGATGATACAATAAGGAAGGTATTTTCCTGTTATTTGAACTTGAAACTGTAATGATTGCTGAAATACTATTAGGAATGCTGCTATACCAAATTTTTCAAGAGTTAGAAATTATAAACAAGACATGCTAGCCACTGCATAAAGTATTGTCTTTGCTGATATTGTTTAGGGGGAGAAAACTTTTTTCTGACAGCTACAGGTTTAGAATAGCCTCAAATATATGGAGTCTTTCATAGCAGAATCTGACCTAGACACAATGAAGTCAGATGGATTATTGCAGCAAGAAGGTGGGTCCCTGTGCTGTCATCACGTAAATGCTATGTAGATGACGTTTCTGGGAATCTGGAAATAATTCATACTGAGGTACTCCTATATTTACAGCATTGTTTTCCAGTTCAGAAGCTGTTCCAAAGTAGTAAGAATGTATTCTCTAAAATGTTTAACTACTTGTAATGTTATTGATTTTTCTGCAATGCA
>PPHD01028749.1:0-10801 GCA_002909625.1 Bambusicola thoracicus
TTGGAAATAATACTGTGCTCACTGTGAATGAGCATACTCACTGAGTGGAGAGCCTTTTGTCCATTTTATGTTAAGTGGAGTTCTGATCAGCGTCTGCTTTTTGAGAAAGCACTAAGCATGAACAAATGACTCTGCAGTCCCTGTGATGTCTGAGTGTAAGTATTGACTTGAACAGGAGTCAGAAGCAGGGGGCATTTCCCTCTCTCCCACCATTTGGTGAAAAACTATGATTTCTCCTTTACTTTTTAAAGAAATGACAATCCTAGATTAAGGGAATCGCTGAAGTGGAAGTAATTTGGATAAAATATAGTTCTCTACTAGAGGTAGCATTCAAAAACGCTCCTAGGCAGGGAGGTGGTAGGAAATGCAAATGGCTGAGCTTCCAGAGCCATTACCTGGACACTGCATTCTCTCCCTCCCCTCTGTGTCTCTGGCACTGCAGACTTGGCTCAAATTCACCAAGCGCAACAGTGTAGGCCCAGCTGTTGAAGTCAGTGGAACTATGATTTCAATTTGAATACTACTTCTTTTAATATTCAGTAAGTTAGCGCCTGGGGATGGTTGGCCATAGTTGTCACCTCTGTTAGCTTTTTTCTTTAATTGACTGCACATGTATGACATTGGAAAGCTAGAGGCCTTTATAGCAGAAACTACAGTGGTTTGCTTTTCTGCACCTTCCTTGGTTCACCGGTTGTGCTGCATGCGAATGAATAACCCAACAATAAATAAATCCCTGAAAAGTACAATGGCTTTTGGCAAAGAAAATGCCAAGAATGTACTCTACTATTACAGTATTATGAATAAAATCAATATACTATAAAAAACAAAGGTTTCAAGGTCTTCTAGAAAGGAGACTTCTCCAATTTTATGCTTTCTCTGGTTTTATTGGTTTTTTGTTTTTTTTTTTCAGCATGGTTTTCGGAATCTTTTAGGGCTTTGTACTTTATATAACAAGAACAATCAGTGCTTATTGTATATGAGGACAGGTAACTGAAGTTATTTAGCACTCAGCTATTAAAGTCGTAACTTTGTCTAATGCAGCTTAAGATAATTGTGTCTTAACGTATTGCTACGTTTTTGGGCACTCAGATTTCTTCAGCGCAGTGATTCATTTCAAAATTGTACCCACGCATCAAAAGATAAAAGCTACAATAAGGAAGGAATCTCATTTTTGAGTTACAAGCAGAAAGTGGGATATTCATTATCCATTAGTCCTTCAAAAATGCAAATTAATTATTTTGTGTCTTGCCTTACTGGGAGTTATACAAGGCAATGCATTTACTGACATTGCACAACCCTCAGAAAAATAAGCCACAGTTGTGGTGGGTCTGTTGCAGAGGATCAGAAAAGGTCATTTTGTTTTTTTTTAACCTTTAATCTTAAATGTCATTTGTATGACTACATAGTTATATGTTTTTTTTTCTTTTTTCATTCATTCTCCTAGATAGCATTCCTTAAAAAGTATTGTATACCTGTTGCATATATTTTGTCATTCCAAGAAGTCTGTATTTGATCACCTCAGTCTATGTCCTGAAATACAAAAATGTTCATCTTTCATGGGACTTACTGTAACAGTACTGCAGGCTTCTTTCTCTTTCAAATGTTTCATTAATGAGAAACAGTTATTATATGGTAATTGTGAAAAGTAATTGAAATATCTTCCAGTTTTCCCTTCTAACATTCATACTTGATAGATCATCTGTTTAAGAAATGAGGGAAAGTGTATAATCACAGTGATGCTTTTCCAAAGGAAAGTGCTGAAAGAAAAAAGAATCATCACAGTGCCGATGACATAAGTAACTGGTATTAACCTGTTCTGAAATTTCTTGGGGAAGAGTAATAGAATCACTGAGATCATTGAGACATTTAGTTCACTTTGACAGGACAGGCATTTCAAAATTCCTCAGAGAAGCTGTTCTAGACTAATTGAAAGCATCAGCAAGCTACTTTAGAAGGCAAGAGAGATCAGGTTTTCGTACAGAGGTTCTTTAGCAGCACTGCATAACTACGTAGCTGAAACAGTTTTGTGCATATATCCATTTGTTGATTTGAGAACATCTTTTAAATTGAGTTGCTATGGAAATGAGAAATTAAAGCCGTTGTTTGAAAGATTTTCTTAATAGGGGCTGTAACTTTGGGATTATTGCATTTCTTCCAAGATAGCAGCACTTTCATGGTTAACAGTGGTATGTTTCGTGGCTTAAAAATTAAATGTCAAATTCAACTTTTTAAAGAAAGAAATTGATACTTGACTTGTACATATATTACAATATTTATATGTAAATCTATTAATACATGGGTAATTTATTTTGAAATATAATAAAATTAACATTTGGAATGAAAATTCTTTGATTTTTTCCCCCCCCCTTGTGTGTGAGCTGAACTTGCCTAAGAACAATCATTGTTAATGGATGGGATGGCTTGTTAGAAAAGAGAGCTTAAAATTAGCTTAAACCATACTTCAGTCATCTTTCTACTAAATTCGGTGATTTCACATGTCAGGGATGTACAGCTGTAATGTACAAGAAAGTTGTCTGGCTTCTGTGATTATGTAAGCTCATAACGTTGGCTTCCTCTGGTTAAAAACATAGGTTGTTCAGGAATTGATTTAGTTAAAAGATGCAGATGTAATATTCTGTACCATGCACAAAGCATTGGATAGGCAGTGGAATAACCACCATGACAAAGCCATGAAGTTGAACAATATAATAATGTTTTTTTCTGTTAAACTGATCAAATATTTTGTATTGAGTGTATTCAGATATTCCAACAAAAAGCATGCAGGAATAATTAAAGCTCCACTGTGATCCCATATTGAATATATTCCTCATTACTGCTTCTTCCGAACACCACAGTTAGGTAACTCAAGATGGCATCATGATATCAACTGCTAGAAATTTCAGTGACGATAATACGTATCTGGTTTTGAGTGCAGTAGAGAATTATAGTGATGAATGCTAGAGCTGTACAGTGAAAACTGCTGAAACATTTACAGATGTGCAACTTGATACTGCAAAAGTGAATTTCTGTTGCGTTTGGTGGTAGTATGCACTGTTGTCTGGAGGACAGGAGGAGGGAAAAGCTGCTATTGAAATGTGCGTGTCAGTGTTTGTAAGTGATGCTACGATCACAGTGAAGTGTATTTCTAACTGTACAAGCATGTGTTGCCAAAGGAAATCTGTTTACTCATCTGACTGCTGCCAAGTAGTTAAAATTTCAGAATGTCTTAAATAAAAAATTTTTACAGTGTTACATAAAATGGTGGTTTGGTTTCCTATTGAGATTTATAGGCTGTGCAGTGTCATAATTGGGTAGCTTTGCTTTAATTTGCTCTTAAAAAGACAAGAATCATTACTAACATTTTTAGTGTTAGGAAATAAGTCCTTTTCACTGGTACTTTAAAACATATTGTGGAAGAAAGTCTGCTTGCTTACAAATGTTCCAGTGCTTTGCTGTGGGCTTTAGTTCTGCATGCTGTTACTCCTGCTCTAATTCATCAGACCAGAGCGCTGCTGGAAAGCATGACAAGAGTCACTTATACCCATGGATGTAATTTGGTTTTATCAGACTTGGAAAACTATTTGTGGCATTAAAAAACTATTCCTGTATATTTATGTGCTAATAGGTTTGTGCTGACCTTGGTTGGTAATCCTGTGCTGTCTGCCTTGGTGGCTGTTTGGCACTTCAAAAAGTCTGAGATACGAGTGCTAATTTTCAGTCTGCATAATGCAAGTCTTAATCTGGTCTTGGTTCTGCAGTAGTTAGATTGAGTGGCTCGGGTGGGTATTTATAGCACGGATTTTGTGGAGCATGAATTTTTATATAAAAGTATATACATATAAAAATATTGTCGGCGATTGATGTATTTCAAAACAAGGCTGAAATAAATTCTCAGACAGAAGGGCCAATGTATGGGTTTGTTCTGTTCCTTATGGACCGTAATGAGAACCATATTTCAGCCAACAGCACAGTGAAAGCGAGCACTTAAAATGCAGCTCGGAAATAATCAGGAAGAAAAGCTGAAAAGCCCTAAAAGCTCAAGAATAGCATTAGGAAAGGCTGCTGCTTTATTGCTTACTGGATGTGCAGATTGTCTCGCTGGTGACAAACTATGGAGCTGCAGTAGCTGAGTTAAACAGGCATATGTTTCCATTGCGTTCACACTCAGCACAAGCAAAGGGAGGGAAGCCTTATCAGATGGTTCTAAATTTATTTAGTGAAAGTGTAATCTGTCCATAGAGAATGATATGAAGCGTATACTTCCTGTGAAGGAAAGTTTATCTTTACCAACAGCAGTGATAGAACAAGAAAAGCCATTCCAAGTATCACCCCCCTAAAGAAACAACAACAACAAACAAACCAAAACAAAAACCCAACCCAAATCCTTTCTGTATCAGAAGTAAAGTCACCTCTGGTATAAATCCAGTGATGAAAATGGAGTCCCACAGGACATTAAGCTTACAAACGTTTACTTGAACACAGTGTAACTGGGCATCATTTTGGACAAAAAACTAAAGCCATCTTCCCCCTGGCTTTGATATCTTTTGAGGGATAAAAGGAAGGCCCTTGGTTTTAAGAATTGTCATTTAGATCCACTTCAAGTGCTGGAGTCAGATTGAACTTGCTTTCACAAGGCTTTATTGTGCAATAGCTTTAGTCCTTACAACGCTGACAGATTATGGAAAGGTATACAGGCAAATTCCTTGCTACATTCTGGACAGTCCCACCACTTAGAAGCGTTGTACACATTCATCATTGCTTTCCCCAGACAGTTGCAGAATTTTCTAATCTGTGTTCACTTTTCATTTTGCCAGAATTCTTAGCATATTAAAAAGGCAAAGCAATTGAGGAAGCTGGGTTATGTAAAGAGTTTAAAAAAAAAAAAGTTAGAATTTTGCCTTTACAGCTGATGTGATTAAAAGCAATCCTATTGCAACATGCCTTTTTTCTCCTCTGAATGAAGTGGCAACACGTGTGCATTCTGGGACCGTAGGGATACATAAATCGGAAGGAAAAACAATGGAGAAACACGGCTGCAGTTTTGAAGTTTGAAAATAAGCAGTGAATAAATATGGTTTTAATGCGCTTCCAAGATGGAATAAGATTTATTTTTTTGACTGTGTAAAGATTACTTTTTCCTTTGGGGTGGGGTGAGGAAAAGGGATAGAAGAGTCTTGTTCTTCCCAAGATTTCAAGCTGGAATTAATTATGTGAGTGGTGCTGAACCGCTGGTATCCTTTGATCACAGAGGATGATGACAGTCATTAGCTTCACATGTAGGTGATTTTTATTGACTGAACATTTTTTAGATAAGAAATAACAGGAAAAACTAATTTTTGGAGGATGTGTGCAAGCACGCTCCCTTCGTACTGTTTTCTAGTGCTTGCAAAAATGTTTGGTGTAGCCATTCCACTGCAGCGTCGTGTCTGCGTTCTGTGCTAAAGATAATATCGAATCATTCCTATATGGTTTTTTTGAGGGCCAAATGAGCTGTGTTCATGCTACTGTTTCTTCTGGCCTTGTTGAATTCTTTTCCCCACTTTCCCATCTGCACCGTGCAGCACGGACTGCAGATTTCTAGGAGATCATGATCTTTCTAGGGGATAGCTTTATAGCCATGGCTGCTTTTTCTTCCATTTCTTCATGCCTTGGGGATGGACATGGGAAGCAAATAATAGCTCTTTACTAACAGAAAAATGCATCGTGTTGCGCTCCGTGTTTTTTGGTTTCAAGTTGTCACACACTGAAATTCAAGAATATTTTTTTAGCAGAAGATGTGAGTGTTTGTTACCTCTATCACGCAACACCTGTGCCCGTGCCTGCCATACCGAGCAGCATTAATTAGGGAAAGCAGGACAACGAGGGCTGGAACTGTCTCAGTTCTCACAGTTAATCCATGCCTGTTATTTTAGAAAGGTTTCAAATCATAAAAGCTTTTTGCAAAAGGCTGTCCAGTGCCTAATAACCATACAATACTGATGTCAGTGACTACGCAAGCAAGCTTTCTAGTTTACTTTGCACTTCCCCATATACAATGCAAACAGATAGCTAATGACTGGGTAAATACAATGGGAATGTACTTTGTGCACTGTGTGTTCTGAGCTTGAGTGTTTTGGTCTTTATTTTGTTTGCCTATTTTTATATTCTTTCACAAGCACATTTTGTAATGATGGAATATTACAGAGTTCCTAGTACACTGCAGAGGAATAACACAAGGAATGCATTGTGCTCACTCTTTTTAAATCTGAAATCTTTGATGCTAATTATTTTTGGCTTTTATTCTTTTGAACTAATATAGTATGAATGGAGGTAATGTGCTATGATTCTTCTAACACAAGAGTGTTCATTCAAAGCGAAAAAAAAAAGCAACCAAGAAAAACTTCGCAATACACAGAAATGAAACTGTCAGACTTTGTTGTATACCTTTTTTTTCCTAGCTTTTTTGTTTTTTAAGGAAAATCCATATAAAGTTTGAATAGATGTCAGAAATGACAGTGAGAACTGAGGAAAATGTCATTAGCTGAAAACTGACAGCAGTTGTACATTAACCCCCAAGGATTACATTCAAGCCATGTAATGGATATAATTTGTGAAACTATGAAAGACAAACACTAAAAGCAAGGTCCTTGAAACCAGACTGACTTTAGGCTTGCTAATATAGTCCAGTGCTTCCCAGTATTCAGGTTAGTCAGGCAATCTTTGCCCTTGTTAAAGTTGTGTTGGCCATTCCCAAATGGCTTATGGTTCTTGATGTTCTTGGGCACGGCATCTCGGGTGCCTTGCTCCACTATCTTTCTAAGAACTTGAGATTATGACTTATGGTTTGGTAGGTGTTCTTTCCTTGCCCTTCCTGAAAACACAGATACGTTGCTATGCAGCTCATGTTCATCCTGTCTCTTGTTCTTTCAGTCATACTAGCTATGAGGAAGAAATCAGCTATTATAAATCATTCTCTGCTGCCAGAGATTCCTTCTAAGAAAAATAAGTAAATCAACTCTGCATCAGCCATCTGATTTAACTGCTGCACCCAGTGGCCTGAATGGAATGGATTGGCACGAGTGTAGCAGCTTAGGTCTGTCCTTATATAACTAATTTTTCTAATTAATTTAGGATTTTACAGTAGAAGGGGAAACTAATTATAACATTCTGCAAAAAGCAGGTGCCTGCCAGCTATTATGTAAATTTGCAAAGCTGCAGTGCCCGTGTGAGACTTGGATGTTTTGCTCCATACTGCGTTAACGTATCTCACTGCCTAAATTAGCTCTCAGCTGGTCTGTCAAGTCCACTTGCAATCAGGCAGGTCGATTAAGTTTTTGTTCAAACATTCACCTGATGTACTCGTCTTTAAGATTTAAGCAGTGACAGTTTGAAATATTTGGAAAACAAGCTAAGTGAATAATTTATTGTTTTTGAGAGAAGGAACATATTTATTTTGGAAATCTGGTAAGCTTCATATCCCGAAGGGGTGCATGGTCCTTAGCATCAGATTTCTCTGCAGGTTTTTGGCAGTGTGTTCCTTCTCAGCATCTGGAATTGGCCTGAGAAAATGGACAAATGGAACAGTTATCTGCGAAAACTTTGGAAAACTTTATCTCGTGGGTTCCTGTTTTGCATATTGTTGGCTGATTTAGAGAAAGCTAAACTTCAGTTTGGAAAGTCTGGAAGCCCGTGGTGTGTTTGTGTGGGAACAATTAGCATCAGAAGTGCAGTGTTGCAGCCTGGGTGTTCATCTGTTATCTGGTGCATATCTCTCCTGACCAGTTCCCTGCTGCTGGATGAGCCTTAGCAGACTTCTACCCTTACTTTTCTGAGCCGAATCATTTCTGCAGGGTTTTAGTGCTTAAATCCATTCATATTTGGGATTATTGGAGGATGTCTGAGTGAAGCCTAATTGCTTATCATTTATGGGACGATGTAATAGATGTTCTGAAGAGCCCTTCAGGTCTCCACATTATCAAGTTAAATTGTCACATTACTTACTACCAATTAAACATTTTTGTTTCCTTCCCTGTTTTGAATGTACCTTGCTTATTTTCATTATTGCACTATTTATGTATAAACTTCAGCTTTCTAAAACATGTTTTGAAGGGAAGCAATCATATGGTCCTATTTGAAAGAAAATGCTTAAATTGATGTAATGAAAACTTTTTTTTGTGGTAAACCGACTTATTTTTAATTCGGAGCATAAAAACAATTAGGGAACTGTTGTGAAGCTGCAGATAAACCTGTTACTATTTTAAGATGAATTGCAGAGCAAGCAAGGGTGCTCTGTGAGGGATTTTGCAGAATGAAGCATAAAATACATAAAATACATAAAATACTGCAGAAGTGCAGTGATTTAGGTCTGCAGACTGAGGTCGTATTGGCAAGTAGCTAATTGATCTTGCTGAGGCTGCTGCTTCGAGTTGGTGCTCATCAAGAATTATTACTGTGTTATTGAATTAACGTATAACTGCTCTACTGCTACTGACTGCATCAATGTGATCAATGCAATGTTAACAGTTGGAAATGAAATCTTTAAATCTTCAAATTTGTACAAAACTTGTAATTTCACCTACAAATTAAAGCAGTATGTGACCTTTATACTTCAGGTCAGAGATGTGTGGATGTGATTGGTGTATTTGCTCATTATGCATTACTTGAAAAATTAAATTGCTTAATAACACTGTTGAATTGATTACATGTGGAACGTTTTATATTCATAAGCAACAATATCAATGCTTGTAAGTGAATGTTCTCCGAAGGCAAGTTGTAGTTTAAAGTTGTACTGTGGGCTGTCAGTTTCTTAATACAAACTGCTTTGTCAGAGATTTAATCAATTAATGTAAGAGCTCTCTTTATTTTCTCTATCTAAAAAAGAAAAAAGAAGTTTGTCACAGAGAGAGGGCATATAATCTCTGCTGTCTGCTATTTCCTAGCATAGAAAATACATTTGTGAAGATGTCCGATTTAGGCTAAAGTTAGGAGAGAAATTTCATCTCAGAGACAAGAAATAACAGGCAGCTAAATAAACAGCACAAACCGGGTCACGTTACTCATAAATGAGGACTTATAAATTCTGTAGCTGGCAACAATTAAATACTGAAACTCTTCTCATTTTGAGTGAGGGGTGATCATGTCATCTGCTCAGACAATTAGTAGACTTTTAGAAGGCAGCACATTGTGTTCAGAAATATTTTTGTCAGTTTTATTGGTGATAGGAAATGTGGAAGTGGTAAATTCCTTGCAATTAGCCCTTGTTTTGCCAGATTTGTCAATTTAGAGTCAAACTATCTTCGGAGCAGGCATTAGCTGCCAAATATTGGGCTATTTCAAGGGGCATTTTTGTACTCTGAATACTCTCAGTATTTTGAATAAGGTAAGGAAGGCATTTAGAAGTGAGATTAACATGTTTATGTCTGAAGGTCAGGTATGGAGGAGATCAGCTTTGAACTGTAGAGGGAATTAAGAATTTTACATTGAAAGTGCAACCTAATGGCTAGTGTGACACGAGCTACAACATGAGAAACATAAATAAAAGCAACTATCCTTTGCAACATATATGTACCTTTGAATATATCTATATGTATCTAGATTGGTATAAAATAAGCATTCACAGTTATAAATCTTGGGTAAAAATGCTCTCCAAGTTTATAAACTAAATCAAACCCAATTTCCTGTCCTTAAATTATTCTCACAGAAGCAGCAGCGTACCTTTTCAATCATTACTCTCTTAATGAATGACAGACTTTGAAATCAGTCATGAAGAATGAATGAGCTGTAGTTTTTAGCAGTATGCAGCTGGGAAACGTGGGGATTAAATGCCTTTGAAAATGAATTAAACGATAATTTCTTGTGTTTAAATTTCTGAGAACTGAAATGGATCTGTCAAAAATCTGACGGGTTTAATGTAACGCTGTAACTGAAATGACACATTACTAAATGAAATTAAGAAGCTTCTGCTTGAATTCTTTAGACACCAGTTAAGAGTATGTTAAAGAATGTGAACTTGATCAGTCTGCTGAGCAGATTCCCTGGTTTTCAGATATCATGAAAATCCAGAAACTAACAGAGATCTGACTTTTTGTGTGCAATGCAGTTTCTTTTAAGTAGTGTCAACTTCAGGGGAAAAGAAAAAAAAAAAAAGAAAATTAGTGTTAGTTCAGTGCTTACAATTTGCTGATATTACTGGAAAAAAATACTGCTGGAATTGAGAAGGGAGTCACACAAAACTGGCTTGTGAGGAACCCAGGAGTGCTTGCGAAATTCAGAGCTCATAAGAAAAAAATGGGGAGGTTGCAGTATCAAAATGTTAGCCTTGTAAAGGTCAGATAAAATTAATTCTGGATGACAAGCATATGAAGAACAACAAAATAAGGTGCTGAATGAATGAATAAATGCAGTTGAAACTATGATATAAAATTGGCTTTGGCCTTGGTTTACTAGCTTTGGTAGTTGCCTACACAGAGACCGTGTGTGTATTATGTGCACAAAAATATTCACAGATGGTAATAAAAAATGGAGCAGGACAATATTGACAAAATCTATGCTGTGTTGGATATTCTTCACATCAGCCAGGCTTTTTCACAGAAATATTTTAGTATGGAGAGTTTTTTTAACAGATTTATAATTACTGAATTAAGTGGATGCTTTTCTGGACTTTCAATTCCTTTTTCTTCAAGAGAAATTGGAATTTTTAACAATATTTTTATGTCTGGGGAAAACATGTATTAAAACGCATTATTCCAGAAGATAAGATTAGGTACAAAGGTTGTTGATAGTTTTATTTTCCTCTGGTATCATTACTCATAAGATCCAAATT
>PPHD01028750.1:0-10801 GCA_002909625.1 Bambusicola thoracicus
ACCCTTATCTCCAGGGGCTGAGATCATGGGTGGAAAACATTTCTGTGTTGTCTCAGCCTGTTTCCTGCTGGCACCCCTCTCCGCAAAAGCACCTCTTTGTGAAGAGTTTTGGAGCCAGAGAGTAATGTTCATTGGTACAGACTAAACACATTGACCACTTTTGAGGCACTGGCTCTGTAATGGTGCTTATCTTTAATGTGACACAGCTGTTCCCCAAACAGCTCCATCACAGCCAGGTCCGTGGGAGCAGCCCCAGCACCCAGCCCTGAGGGATGCTGCCCCAGGTGACACAAAGCTGTCACCTCCCACACGGTTTATAGTCACATTTGGGCTGGGGATTACCTATGCGGGAAGGATGTCAGCTAGGATTAGCATGACAAGCAGAGGTTTCAAGGCCAGGATTTGAGCTTCAGGCAGCACCTGCTGAGCAGTTAGACATAACACATTCAAGAGCCCCAGACATCCTTCATAGGGAGAATGAGGCACTGCAGTGGGTGATTCACCTCCATCCCAAGACGCTGTGGAAGATGGGGTGGTTTATCCAACAGCCCCCGGCTCAGAGCTGCTTTTAGATACCTCTTTGAACTAAGGCAAAACTTAATTCCACCCTGGATTTTCCTGGCCTCAGTCCTCTGTAATATGGGATATTAGCCCTTTTCTAGCTTTAAATTGATATATGAAAGACTGAGGACTTACATTTACAGTAATAAGCACACCTTGGGTTCTCTGCACAGTCATTAGACAAGAAGCAGGAGGCAGAAGATCTGAATGTAACCCTACAAACTGAATGAAACAACTTATTTCTCTGCAGCTCATTTTTCTTAGCAACAGAGCGGATATAATCACACTTCTTACCCAGAATCTGCAAGGTGCCTCCCTCAGTGCAGGGAAAAGGCAATGCTCAACCACAGTGCTCCAGCCCCAGGGAGTGCAGCCTCTGCCAGGGCAGCCCCATCCCTGCCTGGGGGGTAACGTCACCAATCAGACCCCAAGTTTCCATCTGTAACCTCCAGGGCAATGGGCATCTGCCACCAGCAGCTTATTCCATAAGAAGTGGAATTAAAAACAAACAGAAAACCAGCTGAACCAGTGTTTAATCTTGCAAAGATTATTATTACATGATTTGAAAAGCAGAGCTTCCAGGACATAGAGCTTTGTTTGGTCGTCTTATTTTGCCCGTAATCTACAGGCATCAGGGCTTGGATGCTTCCTGGATGCTCCGTGGGACTCTGCCAAGGCTGTTTTTAATCTAAAGCTTGATGTCCCAGCTGTGTTTTGACCTAGGGATACAACACTCATTCACCATCTGAAATGTGAAATATGGTGCTATGAAGGATGAAGATGATCCCATGCTGGGATGAAATGCCACTATGTTAGACAATATTAGAATTCAGTTTAATCCCAACACACTGGGTTGCTCCCATCAGATGATGCCTCCAGAGCCTTTGCCAGCACAGGGCCTATATGCAAGCATTCCCCACTGAGCAGGGCTAGCATGCAGAGGGGCTGGGGTCTGTCTGACAAGCATAAAGAGCCCTACGTCCTCTACCTGTGCTCTGACCACACAAAGGAAGCTCTGAGGACAACCCTACAAACCGCTCATGACTCCTCTGCTATGTGTGAGAAAGGTGAATTCCTGTGCAGGTGTTTAACCCCACGGTGAAGTATGTTCAAAGAGCAGAAATCAATAAACACCTCGCTGCTCCACTGAACTCAAACTACCTCACCAGCATATCTGTAATACCTGTAATAACAAGGAAAAACTGTAAAACGACTCAGGTGCCACATGAATAGCTCCTATCTTAGAATCACAGAACCATTTAGGTTGGAAAACACCACTAGGATCCTTGAGTCCAGCTGTCAATCCAACCTTCTCAGAACGTATCCAAGCACTCTTCCTGTATCCACTCAGCACAACCCAGTACAACTTCTGGCTGCTCTCATTCATCCTAGCACAACTCCCTGAAGACACTGTGTTTGCTGTCAGTGTTTTGTCCTGCATCCTTGCAGAATTTCATGCTTTCTCCTCTTCCTGCCTCAGAGCTGACCAGGTTTGGCCCAGAAGCCCCTAACACGTGTGGTTCAGTTCCTGACTCCATCTCCTCTATCTCCAGTGCACGTTGAGAGCACGCTGCAGAAACAACAGATGGAGGGGCTTTACACAAACATTTACACAGGGCAGGGAATGAGGACACTTCAATTTCACCCAGGACTAAGGTTGGGTTTTCCTCCTGGGGCTGTGGCTACATCTCAGATCAGCCTTCCAGCTCCTCTCCCCCCCAGCTCATAGAGCTGCTATAGCTGTTACAAACCATGCCAAGAGCAGCCCACAAACTTTCCACCAGGGAATGGGAGTAGTTTGTAAAAGAGTCTAATACACATGCTTGTCATAATAAGCACCTGTACTTTGCCATAGGCCATGGCACTCCTGTGTTTGTAATCATAGCCCAAAAGGCATAAAAGGCCCAGTAAGATCTGAGCATTAATCCAGGCTCCAGACAGATTATGAAACAACTTTTTACCATTGCTTTTCCACCACAAAGAAAGCACAGGGGCTCTTGTTTTCCCCTGATTATCCTTATAAATGTAACAAAACCAAACAAAAAAACATAGTTCTGTCATCCTCCTCTCTGCCTGCCTACCCACATTGCCCCAAAAGCATTACATACATCAAAGCCTGACTGACTGATGCCTCTATCCAGGACAGCAGCTGGCACGTGCTGGAGCCCATGGTGAGGACTGGAGCCTTTGCAGATGCATTGAACACGCAATAGCTAAGCTCATCCCTCGCCACATGAGCTGCAAAAATCAGCTGTCAGTTTATTTCACATCACTGTTCAGGAGTTTATCTGACAAAAATCCACTCCAGGAAATAAATCACAGCCTCGTACTGCAGCTGCCAAGCAGGAAGGGGAAGACCACCCAAGCCATGACATCCCCCTACAACCGCACCGCACCAGCAACCTTCCCCTGCTCAGATGTGGGACCTGCCAACCAAAGCATCTCACTTGTCAGTGCAGCAATTGGAGAAATTGTTTACAGATGCACATGTAGCTGAATGACAATTAGCATGATGGGACAATTAGCTCCAGTAATGTCAGCCCTTCAGGGTGCGTGAGCCCGAACTATACAGTCAATAGTCAGCAGTTTTCAGAGTTGTAAGCTATCAACTGGAAGAAATACGGAAAATAGGTGTTTGCAATCCAAGGGCAGAATGCAACAGGGCCTTGGTGCTGCTTGGGCGCAACTCAACCTTACGTGACAGTATTACACTCAGCTTGATAAAACTTGCTCTCTTAAACACATGGAGGCCAATGATAAAACCCCTTCACATGGCAAACAGAGCTGTAAGAGCACAGAGAGGTCTGATTTTAAGGATTTCCTGGTGCTTCCAGCAACTGAGCCTAGATAAAAGCGAAGCACCACACGTGACTCCTTTTATTGTCACAGCACTGAAGATCAGTGAGGACAGAAAGATTCCCCAGAGCAAAGCAGAGGATGATGGTCAATTCAGGACTGTCACATTTCCAAGCTGCAAGTGAACTTGTATGAGGGCAATGAGTAATACGCCACCCACACTTGAGTTGAAAATAAGAAAAAATGTTGCTTTTAATTTAAAAAATGGGAAATCATTACGGAAGGAAAACTGAAACTGAGCATCAGGAAGGAAAGCCACAGAGCATGGCAGCCTAGGGACAGCACCGCACAGCCGTGCTGCTGTAGGACACTCACTCTGCACATAGGACACTCACTCTGCATGCCCACACAGGCTCTGCACGCCCACATCTGCACCTCTCCTAAAGGCAAACCAAAGCCTGCAGCCGCGCTAGCTCACAGCTTTTCAACAGCATTAAGCCCACCTGAATAAATCTCCACAACCTCCCATGGTCTATAACATGTACAGGTCCCTTGTCCTGACTTGTAACCCCCTGAGATCTGTTATTCTTCTCTATCTGTACGTGTCCAGGCACTGCAGCTCAGCCACTGAGTCATTCAACAGCAATGGCTGAGGGCACCTTGTACTCATTTCCTTTGTTTATTCTGCGCATTATATAAAGCTATAGGCAATCCCCGTTTCCCTTGATAACATCAAAAACAAACTCGCACCCAGGGGCTGCTCAGGAGGATAGGACTCCCCCTTGCTCCCCAGGCACACGCACTCAGCCTTCTTTGGCATCACTGCTGCAGCCTGCAAAGGGATGTGACTCTGGGCATGCTGAGGAGACAGCAGCCTCCAGCACCCACTGAGATCAACCTTGTTCCCACTGGGAACCAGAGGAACAAATCTGTTCTTCTGCATCCCCAGTCTCCAGAATAGCAGTACTCCCACACCAGGAAATTAAGGACTTTCTGCAGCATTACAGTGACCTTTTTTATTTCCATTATGCTTTTGACTCCTCCCTCTAAACTCCTTCTCTAAACAAATCTCCAAGCTGCACGAACTGTTTCCTGTAAATAATACTTATTTGACATGGATAAGGAAAAAACAGAATAAGAATAACCTTTTGCTACTGGTTCCAGCTTGCAACAGCCCCACAGCTCAACTTCCACCTGGGAGCCCTGAGGGCAGCTCAGTGCTTGAGGGAAACAGGGGGGAACAGCTGCGTGCAGTACTGGCATGGGATGCCCAGGGAGGTGGTGGGAGCAATGTGGTTTAGTGCTATGATGGGGATGGGTTGATGGTTGGATTTGATGATCTTAGTGGTCTTTCCAACCTTAATGATTCTATGATTTTATGCTCTGGGCATCAGATTTGAACCTGCCCTCCCCACAATTAAAAGTTCAAGTCACAGAGGCAGTTTGTGCCACACTTCAGACTACTGTGACACAATGATCAATGTTCAAGGGTGAACACTGACATCCCATCGAGCCCATTCTGCTCAGCCTTCAGCCACTTTCCCACCAATGGACAAAGTTACCTTCCCCTCCTTCTGGTGCCATCACACACCAATGCTGTACTTTGCCCTAGAGGCATCTCCAGATGTCTGGAACCCCACTGAGCTCTGGGAGAGGATATCTCATGTATGTGATCATGAAAAATGCACTGTAAGCACAAAGCCAGGAATCTCTTTTGGGTTTGTGCAGTATCCAGATGCTCCATGCAGCACTGATTCCCTCTCTATAACATAACATCTTTAAAGAGTGCTTTGAGCCATTGTCATTGCAAAGCCACTGCAATGTGGGAATAGGCTGACTCAACAAAGCAGCACTACCTCCCTCCCACTGCACCACTGCTCTCAGCACACAGCTGATGTAAGAAAAGAGGTGGCACAGCCAGAGCTGGGACCCCAAGGCCAGCAGGAGATAACGTCCAAGTTGTACTTGAAGTGGATGGCGAGCTGGGAGGCACAAGGTTTCCTCACTCTGCACTGCACATCTTGTCCTTGCTTACTCCAGTTGGGCACAGGAAGATATCCGATCAGGCATGAGGATGTTTTGCTACCTGAAGCAACACTCCACCACTGCCCACACATGCCAGCCAGATCTGGCAGTGGCACAGCACCCAACCCAACCTGTCCTGCCCATTCTGCCACCCCCCCCAGCACAGCACTGCCACTGGAGAACCTTCTTCCTGACAGTACTACATCAGTCACCAGGGGCCATCAGAAACATGGCTGCCACGCAGCAAAGTGACTCAGCAGGGAAAGTGCAGCCATTGGTACAACATGATGGATTAAGTGGCAAAAAACAAGTGAAAGATCCTGGGGGAAAAAAATCCAGCAGGCATAATGTATAAACATGACTGGGAGCAGGGCTGTTGTTTACTGGTTGGAAAATGTGAGTGTGAGGCATGGACTAATTGGTGATGCAGTTCCCGAAACAATAAGCAAGTGTTTGCCATACAGAAACTGGATCGTGCCTGTTTTCTCTTTTGTTTGGGGATTTATACAAGGATGGGAGGCTGTGGCCATTGGATATCAACTAGCTTTCATGTGGGTCACATTTCTGGCTTCTAATCCACGCAGCTGAGCAAGTCAACCTGCATCCTGAAATAGGGTACAAAGCCCTTTGTGCAGCAGCCTCCTGCTATTCTTGGGTTATCAATAAACAAGTTCATTCTATAATCCTTATTTTCCTTCCTGTTACTTCAATAACACAAGGTATCACAATGCCCACACAAAACCAAGTAACACAGACCCTGCAGAACCTTAGGGAGAGCCTCTGAACTGGTAGAGGCAACGCTTGCACTGAATTCAGGTTTTGAGCACTAAGTTTGAATGGGCAGAGCCTGAGGATGCAGTTCCTGTGGCTGATTGCGAATCCTTGGGACAGTCATTTATTTTAATGATAGCTTCTTGGCCCAGCGGTGCAGGCTTTGAGGATCAGGAGCTATCTGTAGTTAAGCTGAAGGAAATGGCTTTTTTATTTTTCCATACCTCAAAACAAAATATTCCATATTTCTGTTAAAAAAAATGACAGTTTTAATTAAACGAATGCTTTTGTTGGATCCAAACCCTATCTTTTTCCTCTCCATGTTTTACAGGTGAGCTAAGAACAAACTCTGCCTCAACAACCCTGCACATCCCCCATGGGTCAGGCAGACAGAGCGCCAGGTAGCTCAGGGGACAGCAGGTCCGGCTCAGGGGAGAACAATGGGGCTCTGCAAACACTGTGTCATCAACTGCCACACCTCACAGCTTTTATGACAGTGAGGTTAAAAGCCAATGAGGGAATTACGTGGGGCCTCTCTCAATGGGTACCAGCCTGGAAAAGATCCTAATCCTAAAGCAACAATCAGGTCACCGTTCTGGTACTCTTGAGTTTCTTCCTTATAACCTCAGCTCATTACGAGGAGTCATTTCTCTGTATGTGCCTTAGCACTACACGAGGATTCTATAGCTGAGGTGAGACACAACCACACGCGATGGTTCTGGTGGTGCCCTAATTACTGTAATCCCCATTTCAACACATGGCAACAGCTTACAAACCTGACACTGCAGGCAGTCCTTGACCAAAACCATTTGCACCACCCTTGAAAACAACTATAAAGAAATAATTTGTTGTGAATTCCGACTGTTTCTTCTCTGGCATTGTCACAGTGCTTAAGAAATGGAAAAGGAGAATCCAACAACCCTTTTTTAAAATGGTATTTTGAAACAACAAAAATATCTCTGAAGAAACTCTCCTCCTTAAGGATCTGCAATAACAGACATTCCAGAAGAAAACATTTAAGAGTTGGCTTCAACAGTGGTTATACCTCAGTTTTAATTCGCTGTGTAAGATCTCCTTTTTGCCCTCCTCCTGCCAGGAAGTTCCAGGAAAACAGCACTGCTGGGCTGAGCTGCAATGCCTGCAGCTATGCCACAAAGGTCTGAACCTCCCTTTACCGGTAACAGGTAAAGCATCTGCAGGCAAGCTGCAGCCCAACCACGCCTATGTGGCATGTGCTGAAAAGTTCTAACAGATGGGTAATGATTTCCTCTGAAGGTCTTCAGAGGTGGGAAAACTTGCCTGGAGTGAGGAACAACCTGGTAACAGTGATGTGCTAACAGAGGGCAGAGCTGGAGCTTCAGCCCTAAGCGAAGCCTTCCAGTTGGGTTCAGTGGGACCTGGTCTGCCATACTTTGCACAGAGAGGTGGTGGTGCCCCATCCCTGCAGACACCCAAAGTCAGGCTGGATGGGGCTCAGAGGTTCTGCTCAAGCTGTGTGTGTCCCTGCTCATGGCAGGGGGGTTGGAGCAGATGGCCTTTAAGGGACCCTTCCAATTCAAACCATTCTATGATTCTATATTAAATCAGAATATATGGAAGATGTGAGAGAAGTGCTCCCTAACCTCAGAAAGGGTTTAGAAGCAGCTAATCATCCCAACTGGTGAAATTGTATTTCCAGCCTGTCAGCAATGCAGGCTTTAACTGACTGCTTACTTGTCTGTCATCTCCAGGATTTCTCTATCAGTAGAAAGCCTAGAGGCTCAGCAGCACTTTACACTCATCTCTTAGAAAAGTAGTTTGGATTCCAATGAAACTTCCTGAAGGAAGTCACCATTGCTGATCCCCCATGCATGAACCCATCAAACATACAGGACACTCAGGGCTGGTTCTGCCCAGCACGTCGCTGGCTGTTCTCCAAGGCCTTCCCAGAATGGTAAATGACTCACCCAGCGCCTTCCTTCCCTGTGAGTCAGGAGAGGTGAGAGTCCAGTTCACCACTACTGAAGGCAGAGCCTTCACAACACTCACAAGGGCTGCATGTGCTTTTTCCAATGATTAGCGGTGGCCACAGTGCAATGATGCAATTCTTCCCTTCTTTTTTCCATGAGTGGTTGCTACATACCAGTCAAAACCCCACACAAACACAGTTTCCAAAATACATCCGCAGTCCCTTTTGAATTAAAGGTACCAATCAGATATTGATTGATCTTAATTTTACAACACTGTACTGACATGGAGGCGAACACTGACCAGAGATGCATCACTCATATCAGGGGCTTTGCAGGGCCACAGCTTCACCCCAGCAGTCAGCCCAAAGCAAACAGAATGCTTCAGGATCACGCAGCCTCTTCTGCAGGGAGCCTTAATTTCAGGTCCTTAGGACTCACAGTTATCCCCCTCCAGGGCCTCTTAGCCACTAAACACACACTTTAGGATGTGGGTTCCAGCAACAGGCTTCCCTACATGCAATTCCATTAATACCAACTGTAACCAATGAACGCTGTTGTTAACATGTTGTAAAGACTTCTGTTGTTCCTGGCATATACACCCTAACAGAACCTCCCTGGCAGTCCATTCAGTGACTTTAATAAGAGAAACATACACAAAAGAGATGTCCCTGATCCATTTAGCAGCAACCAGGCGGCATCGCAGGGGGATTCTCTGAGCACAGAAAACCACCAGGTCCTGTTGAGCCCTACTGGCTGCTGCGTGGCTGCAGGGGCTCTCAGTACAGAGGCTGTGCAGAAACGTGACTCAGGACAGAGGCCAGCATGGACTGTGTCCCCAAAGCCACCTGAGTGAAGCCAGGGCAGAAGCAGACCTACAGAGCAGCTATGGGCAGGAAGCTGGAGCTGAACAGCACAGCCATATCCTGCACCTGGAGGAGCTACTGGTGAGCACCAAAGTGCACGGGGTGATGGAGCTGTCACAGGGCATGGATTCACACCATCAAGCAGCAGCCATCTCTCAGTCTGCCAGCAAAGTTCCAGAGGAAGCTCAGAGAAAAGCCATTGGCTGTGGTCACCTGCTCCCAAGCAGCCAGGGAGGAAGAAGCCTAACTGAGCCTGCAGAAGCCAAAGGCACAGCCTTCACCCTGCAGGACAAGGCTGCAAAGCTGGAGCAGGGAGAGAACTGCACATTGTTTGGGGCCCCAGCTCTCCCACATGGGGCTTTGCCCTGATGGCAGCCAGTGTCACAACCAGTGCCACTGTCCTGTTTTAATTCCAAGCTGCAGCTCAGCACCGAGTCTGCCCTGTGCTGGCAAAGATGTCCTCCAAACAAGCTGCATGCCACCAAGGCTGGCACAAGCTGCCACCCTGGATTTGTTCTACTCTTTAAGCCTTTTCCATCAGTCAGCAGGTTCTGTTTATATGCAGCAAACTTGTTCCATTCTCCACTACAGAACCACTCGGAGGGAGAGGGGCTGGTTCAAGTTGTACTTCTGTTTTGAAACCTTTTTCTTTTCCCAGTCCAGACACAAAAGGAGAGAGCCGAGAGGAGAGAGCCACAGCTCACCTGAGTACGTCGATTTCCTCATGCTGTCCCTCCGGGCTGCTCATAGGAACGCAGTGTGGTCACAGCTCAGTCCTTGTGTTGGTGTGGGCACGGACAGGGAGGGGACACACGCAGTGCCACATCCACACGTGCGGCTGCAGCCGAAGGGCAGCGCAGCGCTCCCATTAATTAGCGCACACCTTTCCTAATCTCGCACACAGTTCTGGGCTGTTCCAACTCTCCTGGCACGGACGGGGGTAGAGCAGGGCACAGCCTCCCTGGTGGCCACACGTTGTCACCTCGGAAAACAAACGGGAGCTGTATGTTACTGCTGCCAACCTCCAGCCTTGGAAAAGCCGCTGTTGTCAGTCAGTGCGGCAATGGAAGGAAAGGGAATTTCGTGCCTCCAGCCCGGCACACCCCACGGCTTTGACTCGGCCCTTCGCTGCCAAAACAGCTCTGATCAGTGCTGCTCTGCAGCCCGGCTGATTCTAGTTCAAAGTGCATTATTGGCCTGGCAGCACCCGGCAGTGTAAACATCTCTTTCCTCTTTCTGTCCAGTCGTAAAGGGCCCATTCAAGGCTGCAAGCTGAGCGAAACTCTCGTTCAGGATCATGCCTTGCGGAAAGATATGTGGGAGTCCCATATGGAACAAGCAGTTCCCAAGGGATCTGGCATACCCCTGTCACCTGGCTGTTACTGGGGAGGGGACTGTCAGCAGAGCAGGAATGTGCTGGAATCACTCCCCTGTGAAATGCCCCTCAGACAATTAGTTACGTAAATGCAATAAAGCTGGGGGCATTATGAACAGAGACAGCAAGAGAAAGCAAAGACTTGCTGTGACTAAAGGCACAGTGAAATGCAGAAGGAAGGGCTGAGCAATTGCTACCGAGATTTCCACCACCTGCTGGATGATTCACCCACACAAAGGTGCTGAGCACAGGTCTCATCCACACGGGAAACTTCACTGGACTCAGGCAGGACTTCTGCACAAAGGGATTTCTGCTTGCTTTTGAGGTTTTGGACTTCTCTGCCATAGGAGAAAAACCACTTAAGGCCCCATTAATGATCTCTTGGTCAGTTCAAGCAACATTTGAACACAAGCTGGGATCCAGAGAGGTTGCCCAGAGAGGCTGTGGATGCCCCATCCCTG
>PPHD01028751.1:0-10801 GCA_002909625.1 Bambusicola thoracicus
CATCAATAAAGATATTAAATAAGATGGGCCCCAATACCGACCCCTGGGAGATACCACTTGAAACAGGTCACCAGCTGGACTTAACTCCATTAACCACTACCCGTTGGGCACAGCCCTCTAGCCAGTTCCTTACCCAAAGAAGTGTATACCAGTCCAAGCCACAGGAAGCCAGTTTCCCCAGGAGAATACTGTGAGAGACCATGTCAAAGGCTTTGCTGAAGTCTAGGTAGACTACATCGACAGCCTTTCCCTCATTTACCAGTCTGGTCACCCAGTCGTAGAAGGAGATGAGGTTGGTCAAGCATGACCCGCCTTTCATGAACCCGTGCTGGCTGGGCCTGATCCCCTGGTCACCATGCATGTGCCATGTGATCTCACCCAAGATGATTTGCTTCGTAACTTTCCCTGGTACCGAAGTCAGGGTGACAGGCCTGTAGTTCCCCAGATCCTCCTTATGGCCCTTCTTGTAAATGGCTCCAGCTTCGCATCGGTAAGCCTCCAGTCCTCTGGGACCTCTCCAGCTAACCAAGAGCACTGATAGATGGCAGAGAGCAGCTCAGCATTCACTCCCACCAGCTTCCTCAGCACCCTTGGGTGGAGCCCATCCAGTCCCACGGGCTTGTGACAGTCCAGATGGAGGAGGATTGTTTTCAGGTACCTGTGACTCCTGCCCACTGCTCAAACTGCTGGGAGCAGCTGCAGCAATGAAGTCATTTTGATTGTCCCGTGATTTAGTTCTTAATTACACTGTCTTGTGTAACTTTCACCAGTGGATGGAGGTATGAAAACTGTCCCTTGGATTGATGCAGAGGGCAGCAGCTTTCTACAGCTGCAAAGGATGCTGGTGCTGCATCCAGGAGCCATGTAGGGACTCTGCTGATGGCGAAAATACAGGTGTAGATGTAGGAACCCCTTCCTCCACGGCTGTACCATAATCTCTGGACTAATCATTGCATTTCTGCTCCTTCCTGGTGCAAGTTTGGGGCTGAAGAGGGTGTTATATGTGAATATGTGGAGAGGGCTTTTTGTCTATGTAATACATCCCAACCCCAGAGAGAGCAGCACCTCTGAGGTGAGATAGGATACACGGACTGGAAATGAGGTGGTTGATTTCTTTTTTGAAACTGGCCATGTTATAAAGTTGTTTGAGACCCCCTATGTATATTTTAAGGCTCATTTCCATTTTAGAGATAGAAGTTGCAGGACAGGAGAGGCAGAATAAAGAGGAGACTGTGTGTAGGTGGGCTGTAACGTCAGCTCAGAGCCCCACTCTTCAAGGCAGAATTCGCTGTGTTTCAGTGAGTATTCTGCAGACAAATAGCAAGGGAGTGAGTTTGGCTGGGAAAAAAGAGAAAAAGAGCACATCTTTTCTTCTTACCAGAATTTCTCTTCTACAGGATACCTAAAGCTATAAATGTGGGTGGGTTGTGAGCAGGAAATGATGAAATAGACAGTCCATCCTCTAACAAACAGATTTTATTGGTTACATGCACAACTAAGCAAAGCAAAGCAGTGATGTCCAGGCTCCAAGAACAAGATCTCACCAATCCGCTGGCCAGACGTCTTGGGAGTCTTGGGAACCCAGGGAAGGTTGCTGCAAAGGTCCATGTGGATTCAGCTCCTTTAAGTCCAGGGTGATCACACGATCATTTGTTCTGCTCCTCTATCAGCTTTCCAAGTCTCTGAGGCTGATAACATCTCTGCCATCTTCAGTGTCTGCTTTTCTGCTCTCAGGTGTTACATTTTCCTCTGTACCCTTCCGGAAGCACTGTCCTTGGCTTTCCCTAACCTCTTCTCCTCTGCTGAAGGAGTCTTAAATCACACACAAGCAGCTTTTTGTCATTAGTGTTTGGGAGTGAGATATTCAGAGAGAAGTAACTCTTACTTTCTTACTGGGAGGGTAATCAAGCACTGGAACAGGTTGCCCAGAGAAGTTGTGGAGTCTCTACTGCAGGGACAGTCAAAACCCAGCTGGACACAGTCCCAGATGATCTGCTCTAGGTAGCCCTGCCTGAACAGGCAAATTGGGCCAGGGACCTCAAGAGGCCCCTTCCAACCTCAACCATTCTGTGGTTCACACCACTTGTAGGCTGCACGGCCTGTCCTCTGCTCCTGGATGGTCCTCTTGTAACAGCAGAGGTAACCCCCTCACATCAAGGTCTGGTATGGCTTGTGTCCCCACCGCTCAACGCCTACTGGGTTGCAGCCAACAGCGGAGCTAAAGGTTCTTCTTGGTGGCAAACACAGAGGCCAACCCAGTCTTGCCCTTGACTATGGTAGGAGGCGCTTGGCCAGCCCCAGTCCTTTCAGATGGTTCTCAATGCAGAGCCTCACCTGCCTTATCCAGTAACAAGTAGCAACCATGGCAAAGCACACACACATTTGCATTAGCAGTATGATTACAACAGGATGCAGGAGCGCATTGAAGATGCCGGTCGCTGTTGGGGACCAGCCAAAGAATATTTCCCACCAGTGGTGCTCTCCCACCCTCTTAATCCGTTCCACCACCTGCTTTATAACATTACCATCATGATGTACAGTTATTAGGATCTTTTTAGCTTCTGCCTTAGCGTTTTCTAAAAGCTGTTGTAAATTTGCATGCTCTAACATTTCTTTTACTAGCGACAAATCCATACCGATTGGGGTCGGGGTTATACTACGATACAGGCTATAGTTTCTGATTAGCAATTGGCTAGTGAAAACTGGTGGCTTATACACAAAATCACAGCCTCTAATAATAGCTACATTGCAAGCACACGTATTTGAATCATTGAATACGGTCTGATTGTAGATGTCATTAATTTGCACGTATTTACACATTGTTCTAAAGCACACACACCCTTTCCCTACGTAAACTAACACGGTTTTGTTACTGCTGTGAGGATTGATCTCAAAATGGCACACCCCCTCGCTGGTATCAAAGCAAACATCGCTCGCCTTAAGGGCATCATCTTCGCATATGAATCCCAGCCCCTGTTCCAAAATGCAGGCTTCCAAATCTACAGATTGCCATTTTCTGTCTGACACTCTTGCCCACATCCGGTGGTCCAGGGGATAGACCACAGACCCGTTTGTGTTAATCCCCAGGGCCACGATGGGGTAGACCTTTTCGATGCGGGCTTCCACCACGGTGAGGACGTGGGCGATGACTGAGTTGAGGACCTGGTCGTGGGTGAAGTTCACCAGCCTCCACCAGGCTTGGAGCTGCCGCTCCTTCTCCGTGGCTGCGTCCCACACGATCTTTCTGATCTCAGTGGGGAGGATGCCGTTGTCGCCATCCCTCAGGATACCTGCAACGACACTCTGCACCCACATCTGGGCCTGGATGCAACTAAGAGCAAGGGAGACATTATTTTGCTCAATTCCCAGCGCTTGCAACAGCACCTGGTGGTCCTTCTCATTTATGTGTTCCCAGGTAGGCAGCACCTCAGACACAAGCCACTGCCCCATCCCCAGGCTGGTCAGGGATGAATTCAAGGGGTTGAGGAGGCCCTGCACACCCGAGGTGACAGCCTCCAACTTGTTGGCCAAGACCTCAGCGTTCATGCTGTTGAGAACTCCCAGCCCAGCACCTCCTCCTCCCAGGGCTGTGGCCAGAAGGTCTCTCCTGGTGCGGGCCTCCTGCATGGAGCGGCTGTGAAGCCAGGCCAGCCAGCCAGTGTAGAGGGTGGACAGGAAGGGAGCACAGTGTGGTCTGATGGATGAAATGTTGGCAGTGGACAGGGACAGCACCACCTTCTTCAGTGATCTCACAGGGTTGGTCAGCAGCTCTTGGATGTGATTTTGCTTGACTACATATGGGCCTATTTTGGAAACAAAGGGATGCAGGACAGCAATGATGGGAAACTCTTTTTGAAATCCTTCGGGGCCTCCTATCAACCACTTTCCTCCAAGCTCAGGGGACATTTCTACACTCAGCTTTCCTTGACACCACACCCGGAGGTTTCTCAGTGGACGTGGACAGTATCCATAATCCTGGCTATACCACGATGTCTCTGCATTTAATTCAGATCTACTAAACGTTTTGCTCTCGGGGGGGCAATTTACTGACACAATCCACTTACGGCTGTTAGGAGCAGTGAGAGTCACACGGGTGCCATTAATTTGCTTTGCATCAGTTACACTTTCTTGAGAGTATCTAATTTCTAGGTTTACTTGGTTCCCCACTTCAGCGTATTGGGCTGCACGCCAGGCCAGAAAGTGGCACCTCGGGACCTTAAGGGCAGCAAATGAATGCATCATGGTGACAATCTTGAATTTAAACGACAACCCCACACTGTTTTGGGCCCAGAGACAGACCACGAAGACTGGCTGGACTAATGTAAAGTTGCACCAACAATCCAATTTTTCCAGGGCACAGTTTTTTTTCTGAGTCTTCTTGGTTTTTATTTCAGTTACGGAGATTTGAGTTACCTGCTGATGAGTGGAACCATTAATGACCCTGCATCCTACTTTAATTTCTTGCCCCACCTTCCCCAGCAACTGCGGAAGCCTGCTTGTGCTATCCCAGCTCCACTCATTCTCCAGATACACTTCAGTCCCATGCATTACTACTGTTGACAAATTTAAGCCTCTGTTAGAATTCAATCCCATACTACCTGTATATTTTACATGAGCTTGAGACCAAGGCCAATCTGTGCCAATTTTTACATACCGCCTGACCCTGTGCTGGGCTGTGGCCCTTTTACTGGGGTGTGTGTCTAAGTTGGAACTGACTTTTTCTTGGAGGTGCTGGTGGGTTTGTTGGGCATGTTGCATGCTCAGCGTTATAGACATACCAGAAATCAAAGCAAATCCTGCAACCACAAATTTGAAAGCATTTTCCCTGCAGCACACATAGGGATGGTGATGCCACGAAGTTCGCCTTTCCCGCTGGTCACAATCACCTTCCATTTTCCTTCATCTGCAAAACATAAGCAAAGCGGGCTCTCCAGCCCCGTTAATTTCCCTTCCATGCTTTTAACTGTGAAGAATGGAACCATTTTTCCTGTCTTTTCGCCCCCTTTCTGATTTCTACTTGGTACATGGAGGAGCTGGCCTTGTTCACAACCCTAACGGGTCCCATCCACTGGGGTCCCAGCTCCTGGTTCTTCTCTCTAACCCCCCGATATGACACCAGGTCCCCTGTGTTCCACTCCATGGGGCGCAGCAGCACTCCTAGCTGCTTATCCATCTTGTGGATATTGGCCTCCTGCACTGAGGCGAGTTGGTGGTACGTATCTGACACCGTCCTCAGCATGTCCTGAACCCACCTGTCTGTCAGCACGCGGGGCTGCAGTTCATCTGGAGGTGCCCCTCTCTGACACCAGTGCTCCAGCATCTTTGGGTCTCTTGCAGGAGCCATTTTTGGGGGAGAAGGTACGTGAGATGTCACAGCTCCCCGTAATGCCAGGAGGACAAGTGGGAGTTTCTGATCCCAGTCCTTCCTTTGTTGGTTTATGATCTTCTTCAGTGCCATCTTCAGTGTTTGGTTGGGCCCCTCCATCAAGCCAGGCTTGTGGAAATGCCCCATGATGTGAAGCTTTTGCTTAATGCCCAGTACCTGGCACACACCTTTTGAGACTTCTCCGACGAAGCGCTGGCCATGGTCTGAGTCAACCTCCTTTGGGATGCCCCACCGTGAGAAGATGTGCTCTACAAGGATCTTGGCAGTGGTGTTGGCTGTATTGTTTCGAGCTGGAAATGCTTCCACCCATTTGGTGAAGTTATCACTGATCACCAGGCAGTACTTGTTCCCTTGGGCCGTTTGGGGCAAAGGACCGATAAACTCCATCTGTAGCTTGCTCCAAGGCCCAGAAATCCTCTGGTGGCCCAGAAGGGCTTTTGCAGCTTTTGCATCGGGATTGTTGGCTGCACAGGTGAGGCAGTTGTTGACATACCTCTCTACATCCTCTCTCATCTCAGGCCACCAACCAGCACCCTGTAGCCTTGCCAAGGTCTTATCTATTCCCAAATGCCCCTGCTCATGAGCCAGAGCCACCAGCTCTGTCCGGACAAGTTCTGGCACCACCCACACAGGGAAATCTGCCCCCTCTCTCCTTGCCAGGACCAGACCCGAGACATCCTTCCAGACCTTGCACCCTTTGTACTCCCTGCCCTGCGCTAGCTCCCGGACACTTGGGTCTTGTGCCTGCAAGCCCAGCAAGTCCACGTTCTCCCAGTTCCTGCCTGTAGCCACCAACAAGGGGCCATTCTCTGAGGGCCTACTGGCCTTCCACATCTGCCCTTCCTTGGCTCCTTGTTTGGCTTTGGCATCTGCCTCTTTGTTCCACTTAGCCTCCTCTGTTCCCTTCTTGTGGGCCCTGACCTTAATTATCTGGGCTGGGTGTGCCCTTTGCTCTGCCAGCTTGGCGAGGTACTGCAGCTTTTTGGCATAGGTGACAGGCTTGCCATCGGCTGACTGCATGTCCCTCTCCCTCCAGAGTGGCAGCCACTCCAGTGCCACCCTCACCACCCAGCCCGAGTCTGAAAATATGGCCAGCGGCTGGTCTGCCGGAGTGTTCTCAAGGGCAACTGTCACAGCCACCAGCTCGGCAGCCTGGATGGAGTGTGGCAGGCACTTCCCCTTGATCACCTCCCCGGTGCATCGGTTGATGGCAGCATAGCCTGTGTAGGGCACCCCATTCTCATGGTAGTTGGAGCCATCTACAAACCATACCACGTAGCCTCTGTCCTTGGCATCCACCAAGCTGATGCTGCTCTCAAACAAGGGTGCCCGCTGTGGCTTTGGCTCCCCCACATCCTCCCCATCCCTCTCACTGCTGATGACCACCCTATAGGTGCTGGGTGGGGGCTCCTGAGCCTCGCTGGGGGTGTCCTTGTTGGGCAGTGCCAGCACCCAGTTGGCCATTCTGGGGCTGTGTATGGGTCTGTTCCCTCCCCTCCCTGACAAGAGGTACCTCACTGGGGCACGGGATGTCCTTAGCAGCACTGGGGCAGAGCCCACCAAATACTCCCAGTGCTGCAGGGCCCAGATCAAGGCCAAAACCTCCTTCTCGTATGCAGTGAACTGCTGCTCAGTTGGTGTCAGGAGCCGTGAGGCGTGGGCAATGGGTTGGAGGAGGGCACCACGATGTTGGCTAAGGGTGGCCCGCAGCCCTGTCCCCACACTGGCCAGCTGCAGCACATAGGGTCTGTCCCCACAGGGCCACACCAGCATGGGGGCTTGGGCCACACTCTCCTTTAGGGTTTTAACTGCCTCATCCTGCTCTGGACCCCACTCCCACAAAGCATCCTTTCTGAGGAGCTTGCAGAGTGGGGCGGCCTTCTCTGCAAACCCCTCAATGAACTCTCGGGATAACTTCACAAGAGCCATAAAGGACCGTAAGGTGGTAACATCAGCTGGCGCTGACAACTTCTGTATCAACTCAACCCGCTGCTTCTCCACCGAGCGCCCTTCCTCCCCTAGGGTCACCCCTAAATACGACACCTCCTTCCAGCACAGCTGGGCCTTCGTTGGGCTGACCCTGAACCCTGTCTTCTGGATGGCCTCCAGCACCTCTGCCAGCACCTCCAGGTTCTCCTCCTTGGTCCTAGTGTGGATGAGGATGTCACCAGCAGAGGACAACACACTCTCTTTGCGGCTGAGCTTCTCCCACATCTTCAACACATGCGTGTGGCAGATGGTGGGAGTGCTGTGAAAGCCTGGGGGGAGCCTGGTGAAGGTGAACTGACGTCCCTGGAGAGTGAAGGCAAATTTGTGCCAGGACTCAGGGTGAAGGGGGATGGCAAAGGACGCACTGGTCAGGCTGAGCACTGAAAACCACTCTGATCCCCGGAAGATGGCTTCCATGACATCAGGGTATTTGGCCACTATGGATGCCTTTAGTGGGGTGACCTGGTTGAGGGTGCTGTAGTTGACCATCAACCTCCAGGTTTTCCTGTCAGCTTTCCTCAGGGGCCACACCATAGCATTGCTGGTGCTCTGCTGCTCCACCAGCACCCCCTGGTCCAGCAGGGTTTTGACTGTATCCCATAAGCCCTCCTCAGCCTCAACTGGGTACTGGGGCTGCTGCTGAGGAGGAGGATCTGGCCCTTTTATCACAACTACGGCATCAATCCTCCCGCAGTCCAGTTTGTTCTTTGCCCAGACCTGTGGGAACTGCTCTGTTACCCGTTTCACTCGGGGCTCCCACTCAGGATGGATCAGGAGCTCAGGAGCTTTGATTGACATGACTCTGTGGCTTGCTGGGATGATGGGCACATCACTTTGGGGGCAACATAACAATGTTTGGTTTGCCAGGTCCACTACCACTCCCATCTTTGTAAGGGTGGAGATGGCCAAAATTCCTGGCTTTCCCTTCATTTCCATTTTCCCAAATTTTTCTGACCCCTTGGCAGTTCCAATTTCAAAGGGTATGGGCTCTGTGAATGGCACTGAGGATTTTTGGCCATTTGGCCCAGTTACTTCAATAATTTCACGTGTTTGGAAGAGCCCAGTTTCACCAGGGATCATATTCAGAATTGAGTAAGAGGCACCAGTGTCAATTAACATCACTTGTCCAAGCACCCCTCCTCCAATAGTTACATCAACTATCAGGCGCCCCCACAAATCGGTCTTAATCGGTGCCACAAAAAGGGGCGATGCGGGTGCCTGGCAGCCCTATTGCTGAGCCTTAGACCCCGGGTCGATGGGGTTGGAGCTGCTGTGCTTCTTAGCCTCGTGCAGTGCCAGCTTTCTAAACAGCTCGGCATCTGGCAAGCCATCAATGTCCTCCTGCTTCTCATATTTGATCAAGCGCTTCCTCAGCTCAGCCCGCCAAGGGTTAGACTTCTGAAACCTCAGCCCTTGCTGGTTTTCCTTCCCCGAGCTGTTCTTGCCATCAGGATCTTTTCGGTTGTCCCCTTGCATTTTCCTCATCCCTGCATTTTGGAAGGACATGGCTGAGGGTTTCCCCTTCTTCCCCCCCAGCATGTACCCCGGGAACGCCTGCTTTTGTAGCTCAAAATTCTGGGTCAGGATCTGCTCTAGCTCTGACAGTGGCTTCCTTGCTGCATCCCCACCCGCAATCACCCGCAAAGGGGGGGTCAGCCCCACCACCAGCGGCTCCTTGAATTCTGGCCTGTCAAAATCAAGGGGGGACTCCTTTGAACCAGGCAGCCCCGCCATCTGGTAGAGCATCTTTTTACGGTTGACATAGGCATCTGGCCGCTCCTCAGGGTTCTGTTTCTCCTGGTGGAAGAGCACCAAGGGGTTGACCTCTGGGAAAAACACCTTTAGCACAGCTGACTGGACATCCCCGATATCCTGGACATTGCCCATTTGTACATCCCCTGGCAGGGCTGCGAAATCATCGGGTTTCATGCATTTCCTCACCACATCTATCAGGTCACTAACCGCGCTGCCGCTCTGGCACCGGGGCAGCCTCTGTGCCCTGGACAGCCAGTTGACCGCTGTCTCTTTGGTCAGAGGCCCCAGCATCTTTCCCACTGTCTTGAGCTGCTCGGGGGTGAACCACAGCATGGCCCGGTTGGTATCGATGGCCTGCAGTGGGCCGTGGCTGACCGGCTCATCTGGAGGACTTTTCTTAGTTTTAGCAACCTCTGCTTCATTGGCCTGCAGCTGGCACACCTCCTCCCGCAGGGGAGCATATGGGGATGGCCTGGTGGGACCATTGGCCCCCCACACATCATCCTCATAGTCATAGTGGGGTGGGTGAGGATCAAGACAGTCATCCCCCTCACCATTCCCAAACCGGCTCCTCTTGCCCTGGATGGCAGCCACAATGCCCCGCGACACCCCCAGCTCAGCCTGCAGCTCCTGGATCTTTGCGTGGCACACTTTGTGATCGGGGCCGGTGCCACGGTCCCGCTGGGCATCCTGCAGGACAGCCCGCACTGCGCTCTGTGCATCGTGCGTCTCCCCAATCCATTTGCCCACCTCCTTCTCTAACTCCTCCGTTTTCAACTTCTCATAGCCCAGCTTGCTCTCCAGCCGGGTTATTTCCACTGCGCTCCTCAGCGAATCTCCGCACAGACCCTGCACCTCTGCCCGCAGGTTATCCACCTGCATCTTGAGCTCACCCTTCGCCTGTTCCAGAGTCTGCACACTCTCAAGAGCCTCCTTAAGCAACTTGGACAACTCCCTGCCCACCATCAGCAAACCCTGCAAGGCCGCTCTCTTTTTGCACTTGTTAGTCGGTTTGGGCTTTTTGTTCTCCTCCGACCAGCTCTCCCACTGCTGACACAGCTGCTGGTACGCCTCAGGGCCCTGAAAGGCCCCAGGGGACCAAATCGGAGGGAGACACTTCTGGAGCACAAATTGCTCCAGCTTCCAGTTGCTAACAATATCGGACATCATAGTGAGAGGTGGGGTGATGAGCTGAGAGACGGCCGCGTCTCACAGCACAACTACCATAACACTGGGGCCCCACGGACCCACAAACCAACCCTCCAAAAAGGCCCGCGACCTCCCTGGGACACCAAACCCAGCAGCAAGAGAAGGGGATGGTGGGGACAAGGAAACAGTGGGGGGTGGGGGACCGAGGCCTAGCAGGCGGCCGCTGCGGCCTGCCGGCACCCGGGGTGCAGGCAAAGAGGAGGAAAACAGGAGGACCCCGATAATAAGATCTCACCAATCCTCGTCCGGACGTGTTGGGAATCCCGGGGACCTGGGGATGGATGCTGCAGAGCTCCGCTGGATTCGGCACCTTTAGGGTCAAGGTGCTGGCAGGATCTCAGACCCGGCGGCTCTTTATAGCCATGGCAGGTCGTTGTTTGGGGATGATATCGCCTGTTTGCTTCCTCTGAGCCTTTCCCTCCCTCATGTGCAGCATCTCCACTGCTATCTTCCCAAGGACGA
>PPHD01028752.1:0-10801 GCA_002909625.1 Bambusicola thoracicus
ACCTTCCTCCAGAGCTGTTTGCCTCCGGAAGAGAGTGCTCAGGAGTGGTTACTGGTGGAAGATCTGGCCTAATAGCCCCAGCTTGGTGTGGGAAAATTGGGGAACAACACCATTGTGCCCTGTGAAAAACAGGATGCAGATGGGTATCCTTGCTCCCTCTTATCTGCTGGCAAAGCCTGGAAGATGATAACAAAGGAATTTCTGCTGAGATCCCAGAGCCAGTAGCTGCCACTACTCACAACCACTTCGGATTCAAGCTGTCACTCAAAAGAGAGCTGACTCAACCACTTTGGACTTATAAATAAGTTTGTACTGCCATCATTGTTGTTGTCGTTGCTGTGGTCACCATCGTTAACAGAACACCCGACGACCCACCACTACTGAAGATCAATGACTGAACCACGAACTACGTTGGACCATGGTGGTAACTATCTCCCTCCTGCTTCCTATACGGACTCCTTGCTTCTATTCCTATCTTTTCTGTCGTCCTTCTCCCCTTCCCCATCTCCCTGAATGATTAGGATTTGTAATAAACTGGTCAGAACAACATTTGAACTGTTGTTTCATAATCTCATGCCGGGTATACACACATCAAAGAACTTCATCTCCCTCCGATAAATTGGAGCAAGACATACAGGCAGGGTGGTATTAAGGGACAAGAAGGCTGAGACACTCAACAACATTTTTCCCTCAGTCTTCACTGATAGCTGCTCTTTACACATCCCTTAAAAGGATGGGTCAGAAGGTAAGGGCAGAGGGAGTAATATCCTTCATGCTGTAAGCAGTGTTCAAGTTTTTAACCATGTGAAGAACTTGAACATTCATAAGTCTATGGGTCCTGATGAAATGCATCCCTAACTCCTAAGAGAATCTGTTGATGTAGTTGCCAAGTCATTCTCAATAATATTTAAAAATTGATAATGAGGTGAAGTCCATGATTATTGGAGAAAAAAAAACAATGTTCCACCCATTTTTAAGAAGAGTAGAAAGGATGACCCAGGGAAATATATACCTGTTAGTCTCACTTTTGCGCTTGGAAAAATCATGGAACCTTGTCCCTGGAGACATTCAAGGTCAGTCTGGGTGGAACTCTGAGTAACCTGCTCTGCTGTTGATATCTCTGTTTGTTGCAAGGGAGGTCTCTTCCAACACAAAAGGTTTGACAATTCCATGACTTATTTGATGAATTTAGAACAGTTAAATCTATCCTAAATGTTTCTAGCCTTCTTACCTCTTGAATTTGCCAAAGTAGCCTTGAACCTCTGGATTTCTACCACTGTTTCTGTTCAGAATCATTACACGGGGAACAAAACAGGAGCAGAATATGCTCATCTTGAGCTTTCCAAATAATTTTCACTATTCAGGCAGAGACTCTTCAGGCAAAATATAGTTTCATTTGCACAAAAAGGAAAGGTAGATAAGGTCAATCCCTCTGCACAGTTATTGAGGGATGGAAATTTGTAGGTCAGTTTCTAAAAATAAATAGGATAGGCTCCTGCACTGAATTACTTTCTCGAGTATCATCCTCAACAATGCCATTGGTATCTTGGATTGGTGTCTAGATGACATCTAATATTCAAAAGGCAGAGTCTGTTTATAAGCTGTACCCATGTTTTGGAATCTGCAGAACCTCTTTGGAGAAATAATCTTTTTTTTAGGCAATAATAGAGCGGTTTTATATAGATTCTTCCTCGTTTTTTCTCTTGGCTGTGCACTAGTTGATGTCTGTCAGAATGGTGTCCATTTATGCATTTTGGATATTTGTGAACTACAAATGAACATGAAAACGGAAGTACAAGCATAAAGAAGTTTTCAGGTTCCCTGGAGCTGAAATTTTGATGCAGATTAATTCTCTTGCTTGCTATTTATTGTTGGAAGTATCGTGCACAAATGTCTCATACTGGAATGTAAATGTATTTACAACTCTATTGGGAAATTCTTGTGGTCTTTGCACACTAGAATAATGAGAAAAAAAAATAAAAGGAAGTTCTACTCCATGTAGTCGTGACAATACTGCAAACTAAGATATTTCTTTTTTTATATATAATTCTTAATATTAGAATTTTTATTCTTCAGTGCATTGTAAGATTCAGCAGATTTGAAGAAGATTCAGATTTTAAGTCTTTTTGCTTTATGAATAGAAATAAAATGTGTAATCATTTTACAGCTAGTATTTTAAAGCTTAGTACAAAATTGCATGATGATTCATCTCAGTTTTACCATTTTACTGAATTAGCACAGTCAGAAAGGAAATAACGCATGCTTCAATCAAAGCCTATAGTTTTGTGTATCTACATGAAATATCTGCAGTACAAGTGTAAAAAAAGGGAAAATGAGTACCTCGATGAATGATTTCAGCTTTGAAATATGTTGGCTAGTGTCAGACTCACTGCAACACTATCTACTTACAATCTGTTGTTTTGTAGAAATATTTTTGATGAGGGAGACCACATTCTATGTAGTCTCCTAATATTTTCACTTACAATCATTTCTCAGTTAGCAGTCCATATGCTTTGGTGATGAATGGGATCTCTACTCGCACTACTTTACATTTCTTGGAAATGGCATCCACAAAAGGTTATCTAATGGGTATTCAATTTCACTTGAGGAGAGAGGATCACAGAAGCACACTGATGTTTTAGTGAGCTATTACTCTTTATGCACTGACCACTTTACAGATTAAAGGATATAGTCTCTATGTGAACAGATGTTCTAGATATCCTGAAGCAGAAGGAAGCGTTATCAGGATAAATTCTTCCAAAAACAACAGATTTACATCAAGTTTTTCTTGCACTTTATGTTATTTGAAATGAAAATGAAAATGAAAAATGTTGTTCAAATAATCATCTGTTAGGAGTAAATATCCTAAAAATTAAACAGCAGAGCATAATCTTTTCTTTCAAAAATCTGCACAAATTGTAAACCTCAGTGAATCATTTTTAAATAATTCACAAGCAGGGCAAGGGCATGTATAGGAAAACTGATCCAAATCAATTTAAAGTTACAACAGTTTAATTAAACTGGTAGGTTACCTCCCAGTGTTTATGTCAAGCTTTTGCTCTGTAGCCTCTCCTTCTTCTTACCTGAGCAGATTAGAAGTTCTGACAACTGTTACAAAACTGAAAAAAAGAAGTTTTACTTTGCCAGTTGAATAAGCAGGGTCTGTGGTGATTGGACCAGGGGAAATGGTTTCAAATTGAAAGAGGGTAGATTTAGGCTGGATATAAGGGAAAATCTTTTACAGTGAGAATGGTGAGGCACTGGCACAGGTTGCCCAGAGATACGGAGAAAGCCCTACCCCTGGAGACATAAAATGACAGCCTAGACCAGGCTCTGAACACCCTGATCTAGCTGTGGATATCCCTGTTCATTGCAGGGAAGTTGGACTAGATTACCTTTAAAAGTCCAACTCTGAGAATTCTGTGACTCTATGATTCTATGAAAGTTTGTATCATTCACTTTGTATTCTGTTTTTAAAGGTGAAGAAAATATTGACCTCTTTTAAACTTGTCTGGATTGAAAATTATTTTTTAGCATTATATTTCTTGCACGAACCCTTTCATTTTGTGATATCATTAACATCAGATCATGAATTTTAATTTTGTATAATGTTTAGCACATAACTGTCTATTTTTATATAGCATATACCTGTACGCTGTACCTGAAATAAATGTAGATGAATGACTGACCCAGGGAGGTCATGTTTATCTCCCCCTGGGTCAGTGAGAGCAAAACAGCTGCTATGGATCACTGTCTCACACAGAACAATGATGGGAGTAGATGAAAGGAATGCGGAGCTGTGATAGAGTCCGCTGTGCCAGGTGCTGTGAGACAACCTGCAATCAACCGCAAGTTATAAGAACCGTGCCTTGTACTTAGTATGCTATTTGAACTGCTCTATATAAATGACTGTGTGCAGTTATTAAATGGCTTGGCTACTAGTAACCATGTTGGTGTGTGGCCTCGCTCATGCCGCGGCTTGGCTGAATATTGCTCTCCAGGGGACTCGGACAAGTTGCACGGCGACAAATAAATAACACTGTTCAGGAACTTATTTTAATCTCTTATTTCAATTATATATTATCTCCTGAATATTCTCCATTTTTCTTAGACCACATTATATGACATGAACCAAACCATGGAGATAAATCCTAAAATTGCTTTGTTGTATGTTTAATGGATGAAGAGATTACATTCAAAACAATAATAATCAGAAAGTATCTGGCATAAAAATATGTGTGAAAAAACTCTATTAATTAACTTTATTTTAAAAATCTGTATGAAATACTAGAATCATTCTTAATTTTCAATTAATTATTGATTATGCTCACATCTGGTGAGATATTTTCCAGACTAACTTTACAGTCATGTTGAAGACCATATTCAGCAAAGCATTCAGGCCTTAACAACTTGAGATGACCAGTACCTTGTAATAAAGATTGTATCTTGAATCCTGGAAGATTTTTCAGTTCTTAATGCTTACTGATTTCAGTGAAGGTCACTCCATTACTACAGTACTCTTCCATTCTGCTCACAGAAGGCCATATTGTTAGGGTTAAACACATTTCCCTACTTCTTGACAGCAGTGTATATGAAACTTTATGCTCTGTTTAGGCAGTCCAGAGATGTTTTGTTCAAGGAAAGCAGCGTGAATGAATCCACGCATCTTCACAGAAGTAATGGTGGAAACTCCCCTTATTGCCTGAATCAGCTCATACTTATACAGAAATACAGGGTACACATGGCAACTTATAATTGGTTAGCACACAGAAATCATGCATCTTGCTTGCTAGCTATTGGTACAGCATTAATTATCACTTTTTTTTTCACTGTTTTTTGCATTCCGCTGTCTTCATCTCTTCCCAGGCTAGTTAACCCCTTATCTTAACTGAAGCTTCAGTTTTTCTTCCTGTTTTGACAGCTTCAAGGTCTCATACTCTGGGTTGTGCACATAGCACTCAAGTTCACAATATCCTTGCTCCCTGAGCCACTCTCCTACAGTTTGCGTAACTCACAG
Source organism: Bambusicola thoracicus (assembly GCA_002909625.1). Taxonomy (NCBI): domain Eukaryota; kingdom Metazoa; phylum Chordata; class Aves; order Galliformes; family Phasianidae; genus Bambusicola; species Bambusicola thoracicus. Next base: position 5,018 of record PPHD01028752.1, read on the forward strand.
TTGCAGTCAAACTACATAATGTGTAAATACTTATTAGAATAAAGATAAAATAAGAATAGGTTAACTGCTACAGGCAAATTTTGCATTTTGATTCTTCGTTATTCTGTGTAAAAAATGTATCCTACCTTAGGCAGTAGTATTTCCATTTTATGCATTTGAAAAATGTGCTTATAGCACATCAAAATGTCATGTGCTGCACAATTTTAATGTTGAAAAACTAAATGATATACAAATATATATGTGGGTATTTTATGTATTGCATTATGATTTTTTAATCTTTATTTAAAAGTAGGCCCTGGAATTCTCTTTTGTGAAGAGTACATGATGTCAGAAATACTGGAGAAACAATGCTTAAAAAAAAACATTATTCTTTAACATGGATAGCATTCTTCTGTCCTTGTCATTGCTCTGTACATTTTATGACTTCCCACGGTAGTTCTCATCAGTAAAGTGAAGTAAAGCAAAGCTATTCTTTCATCTAATATAAAATGAAGAGTTAATTTTCTAACATGAATATGTGTTGCATGATTTGCCATTTTAATCATATGGAAATTTCTTACTGTTTGCATTGATGTAGCAGATCTTGCTTTGATTATTCGTAATTTTTTTAATATATTTAAGAGTTAAACAACTTCTGTATCCTAGTTTTTAATTCTCAAGTAAATGATTAATAATGTTAAACATGATTGTAGACTTCAGAACTACGTACAGGCATTTCAAAAATGTAAATGTATGTATTGTTTTTTCACGTTACTGATGATTTTAGCAGTGGGATAATCTACAGTGTGTTGAGCATAATCACTGCAGCCTGCAGGTATTTTGGAGATTATGCAGGGAACTAAAGTGTTTCCCGTGGGCATATATGCTACTCGTAAAGTAAGTATTGGTACTTGGTTCTGGGTTTATATACACATATGTACTATTTACTCTGCTTACTAACACTGTTGTATATTTTTTTTGGTTTATTCAGTGCTGTGGTTGTACATTTGTATAGCACTTTCTGTCTAAGCAGGCTATATCGTTTATCTTATTTATGGGTTTACAGTATTCCATTAAGGAGAAAGGTTTTGCAAGAAAAAGAGATAATTATTTATGATAGAGTTTTAGAATATGGAATTTGAGAAACATGATAGAATTGCTTTACTTCTTCAGAATGGCACAGATGTCAGAACTTCTTTTGACTTTTCAGGGAAGGCTGATATAGATCTAATACAGAAATAAGGAAAGATTTTCCATTTACTAGGGTAGGTCTTACATGGTGACTGGAGGAAATGGTGATTCAGTTGACTGCACGGATGATTAATGTTGTTCATAACATTTTACAGATATTTTACAGTTGCAGTAAATTAAAATTGAAGTTCTGTTTTGTTGTATAAGAAATAAAGTGCAAATAATTGGAATAAATCAGTGTTGATGCACGTATGTGTAGGAAGTGATACACCTACATGATCGAAGAGCAGATCACTCTGCACTGTTTAAGTAGTGAGAAAGAAAAAGCAGGAGAAAAGTGAAACAAACAAACAAAATATTATTTAAAGAATATTGCTACATCATGTACTAGGATAATTAGCCATAACAAGAATGGTTTATATTTAGAGGAATGGGAGAATGGGACATGAAATGTAACTGAGGGTCAAAATAATACACTGTTTACGCATGAGAAAAGCAAACTGCAGGACACAGTTCTACATAGGGTGGTTCTCATAGCTCTCACTAGTCCAGATGTGGAACAGAAGAAGTGCAGTTTTTCAGTAGGAAACTGAGACGATGTATCAATTCTGACTACATTTGCTAGGTTCCTAATGAAACTGAAAATATTTTGTTTTAACGAGATGTTGGCTTAATTGTTTCTTTTCTTTCTTTTTTCTCAACAGCACCATAATATTAGTTCTTATGATTATTATATCAGCAAAAGTTAACTTTTTATTCCGGTTAGAAATAAACTGTGAAGGAGGATGATGCCACCTTGAACTTGCTGCCCAGCTTTATATTATTAGCAGTCCTGTTGGGCGAGTATTCTGCTCCTTCTCCGAGGTCACTGACGAAGATTTTGAGCAAGACTGGAACCGATATCAATCTCTGGGGAAGACTGCTAGCTGTGGGCCTCCAACCAGACTCTGCACTGCTGCTAACAATTCTCTGAACTCTGCAGTCAGACATCTTGTTCCATTTTGCCAGCTGTACACTTAGCCAGTAAAAGTGGGGCAGAATTTGGTACTCCAGGATTCTACCTAAAGTACTGAATTGCTTCAGTAATAGGCTGTATACACTGGAGCACAAAATTTGCATGCCACAAGACTAGGATGGCTGCTTATTCAGTAACAAGCCTACAGTAGCATGTGATTGGGCTTGATAATCTTGAAGGTCTTTTGCAACCTAAATGATTTTTTGATTGTCCCTAAGACTTCAAATCACAAATTATCAAATTCTTGGTATTCTCAGTGTACTTGCCTATAACATTCAGAAATAAGTCTCTGTGACTGATTGCTTAACTCCAACAGATACACACTTGTGGTGGTCTAGTCTTTAACACGGTCCAAACTCACTCCCAGCTTCTCATTCCCTCCTCATCCCAAAAAGGAGAGCAGCAGAAATTAGCATGAAAATGCCTGTGGGTCAAGATAAAGACAGGGAGATCTCTGAACAGTTACGTTGATGTACAAATAGACTCAACATGAGGAAAGATAAATTATTCTCAAGGTGAACCAGATGACTTTCCCTAACATCATCATCAGTGGGGCCCGAACTGATACACATAGGTGTACTCAGGGTGGCTCCATGTACTCAGCACTCGCAGCCTTATGTAACTGATGAACACAGAGTGTTCATTCTGCAATAACAAGAAGAAATAAATTGCAAGGAACAAGCATTTCATTCATATGCTGACTATTTTTTCCTATACTTTCTTTCTGTATCACATCCTCTGAAGTATCTCAGATTTTCTATCCAATTCTTTTGCCAGTCAGTTGCAGAAATGATGACTAAAGAAAATTTTTGCCACGTGGGAAATACTGAGATTTGGATGTTTGATTTTGGCCTCTGTTTGCTCAAAGATGAAAAAATGGAACCCTTTATTGTTAAGGGAAATTGTTCCAAAACTATCTGCTAGTATACATCATGATGCATTGCCTTGAGTAGAATGAATATTGAAGTTACGTTTGGCAGAGATACTTTCATTGACTCTTTACGACATTAGTTCCTCGTTTCTTTTATTCCATTCTCCCTTCAAGTTCCTGCCTAATTTTGGCCCAGCTAGATGTCTAGATTGATACTGAATACATGCCAATGGTGCATTTCACTCTAATTTTCTAGCGGGAAAAATTCTGCAAAACCTCCCTTTCATAAATCTCTGTCAAATGATGGGTTTGGATAAAATCAATTTTTCTTTGAAGGGAAAATTTCATAAATGTAGTGTATGGAACAGTAATCAGAAATTCCTATCAGGATTAAAAAAGAAAATAGATTTGTCAGCGGTTATGGACTCTTGGCTCAACCGAGTGTCTGTAAATTAATCAACCATAAATAACCAAAAGAACATTTTTCTGCAGGCATATCTTATGAGCTGTTAGTCTTTCGCTTCAGGCATCCTTGCTGGAAGAGGTGTGTTGAGGGTGATGCAGCTGACCTTCATCATTCCAGATGAATCCTCTGCTGATATTTGTCTAATTAAACACCCATTGTCATTAACAGTAGAGCAGTCATGGAGTGGATTATTCAAAGAGGTATATATACTCTTTAAAGCCCATCATCACCTGCACCAAGTGGAAAGTGTATTGTCTGACTGTAGTTTAATTCTGTGTCCTTATATGTTCAAGAGCTTTTTGCCTAGTCTGTAAAGTGTAGTTAGTTTAATAATCTACTTTCTCAGGATACTCTCTGTAAGGAAAACTGTTGCTTCAGTATTACTGATATTTTTTGGTCAAGAATGCATCTGTGAACCAGATTTGTCCATAATCCCTACTACCAACCCAGGTGTAGTGAGGAACTACTCTTGCTTTTTATCTAAAGAGAGAAATGACCCCCAGGTTCAAAATTTTGGTTTTGATAGTAAATAACATCAGAAATCAAACTGTGCAATTATAGGATTCTTGACTTATTCGTTGTAGGAAAAGGGCTTATCGACCTCACAGAATTTCAAAAATGCATTTCTGTTTGAAATAGAACAAGGTATAAAAAAGAGAGTCAAGGACAGCCTTGAGAAACGGTTCTGCAGAGGTGGAAGGGGAGGAATGAGAGAGAGATAGAGTTGGTGCAGAGCACTTTCTGGATCTCAGTTAGAAAGGTACAACAATAAAAGCTCTAGTAGCTGGTTTAGTAAGAAAGGGTTAAAAGAGGAGTATAGATAATGAGTAAATTCTATGTCTCATGAAATGCTGGGAAACTTGCTTTTTAGACAGACCTCAGATTTTACCATGGCTTATAGTGTGAATCCTACCCATGAATCTTACTTTTTTTGGTCATTCAAACAATACAACATTTTCTTACAACAAAAAAAGAAAAAAGGAAAAAAACAAAAACAAACAACAACAACAGAAAAAAAAAACAAAAACAAAAAACAAAAAACAAAAAAAAACTTGATCATTATCTCCACTGCCAGACAGTTATAATGCTCCCATGAGATCTTCTTACTGCACTTTCAATAGAGACAAGGCTGTCCAAGTGTCACAATCATAGATACCATGTGGGAGCTGCCTGCAGGCTCTTCTTTCATAATGATTTCATTCAGCATCTAAGGAATTAGTGCAGCACAACAGAGGTGTGAAAGCCACACTGCATATTAAGCTTAGGGCAGAACAATACAGCTTTGAACCTATTCAGGTCAACTATTACATAGACAGCTAACTTGTTGATACCCAACAGTCTCCCAGTCAGGATCATTACAAAGATATTTTAATGAGAATTTATACAGTTAAGAACAAACTAGAAGCACTGGAAGGAATAATAGAATCATAGAATCACCAAGGTTGAAAAAGACCCACAGGATCACCCAGTCCAACCACCCACCCATCACCAATTGCTCTCACTAAAACATGCCCCTCAAAACAACATCCAAACATTCCTTGAACACCACCAGGGTTGGTGACTCCACCACATCCCTGGGCAGCCCATTTCAATGCCTGACCACTCTTTAGAGAAGTAATATTTCCTAATGTCCAGCCTGAATCTCCCCTGACGCAGCTTGAAGCCATTCCCGCTAGTCCTGTCACTAGTTACACAAGAGAAGAAGCCAACCCCCAGCTCACTACAACCTCCCTTCAGATAGTTGTAGAGAGCAAAAAGGTTTCCCCCGAGCCTGCTCTTCTCCAGACTGAACAATCCCAGCTCCTTCAGCCACTCCTCATGAGGCCTGTGCTCCAGACTCCTCACCAGCTTCGTTGCCCTTCTCTAAACACACTCCAGGGCCTGATCCCCCGGCTTTCCCATGCATGCCACATGATCTCCCTCAAGACAATCTGCTCCATAACCTTCCCTGGCACTAAGGTCAGACTAACAGGCCTGTAGTTCCTCAGATCCTCCTTACAACCCTTCTTGTAAATGGGAGACACATATGCAAGCCTCCAGTTTTCTGGGACCTCACAAGTCACAGAATCACAGAATCATAGAATGGCCTGGGTTGGAAGGGACCTCAAGGATCATGAATCTCCAACCCCCCTGCTGGGCAAGGCCACCAACCACCCCGTTTACTAGATCAGGTTGCCCAGAGCCTCATCCAATCTGGCCTTGAACACCTCCAGGGACGGGGCATCCACAGCCTCTCTGGGCAGCCTGTTCCAGCATCTCACC
>PPHD01028753.1:0-10801 GCA_002909625.1 Bambusicola thoracicus
CACCACTGAGCAGAGCTTGGCTCTGTCCTCTGCACCCTCTCTTTAGGTGTTTATGGGCATGGATGGGACCTCCCAGAGCCTCCTCTTCTCCAGGCTGAGAGGCCCCAGCTCTCTGTCTTTTCTTATAGGAGAGGGGCTCCAGTCCGTTAATCATTTTTGTGCCCCTTGGTGGACTCTCTCCAGTATGTCCAGGTCTTTCTTGCACTGAGGAGCCAGAATTGGGCTCATAATTCCAGGTACAGCCTCACCAGCGCTGAGCAGAGGGAAGTATGACCTTGTTTTGACCTGCTTTGTGTAATACGGCCCAGGATGCCATTGGCCTTCTTAGCAGAAGCAGCATAGAGCTGGGTATGTTTGACTTATTATCCACCAGCACCCCAAGTTCCTCTTCTGCAGAGCTGCTTTCTAGCTGGGTGGCCCCCAGCATGTGGTGGTGTCTGGGGTTGTTCCTCCTCAGGTGCATCCTCTTTCATGCCAACCTTTATTTTCCCTCTTTTCCTCCTGTAAGCAAGGGCCTGCCTGGTTTCTCTGTCTTAGCCTTATTCGTAAAGTATTTCCAGCACCTGTTCTTACATTCACCATATATACTCCTGGATGTTTGCCTCAGGGTTTCAGTGCAGCCAGATGTGAATGTCTCTGGTTATTTCTTTCTGAGAAGTGAAAGTTGTCACTTCCCTGAGTTTGATCTCTCTGTGGTCTATTTTAATCCATTCACACCTGCAGAAATATTTAATACATTAGTAGGCTGGAAATAGTTGCTTTTATATTCAAAGCTGTAAGGCATGTCCATGAATAACTTCAAGAGGGAGACAGCATGGACTGGAAGGGATTGCTTATTTTGGGACTGGATTTTGACATCCTCCCTACACAGAGCAGCAATTCACTCCAGGAAAGATGGAGTAACTTTTCAGCGGTAGCCCACCTGGACATGCTCCATGTACGTGCAGTGTTAGCATCCAGCTCAGTAGGATGCACACCAAAGCAAATAGGAGTTCCAGTGACATTAATACAAATGTATGCAGTAGCATCCAGAAAAGTTCACATGGCTCCCTTTTTCAAGCATTTCACTTTCTCTTTTTGTTTTGTTTTTTTTTCTTACTATTTGTATGTGTTTTCCATTCTAGGAACTCAGGGGATTTTGCTCTCTCGAGTAAACTGCTGGGACTGGCCTGGTGTTTGCACAATGGAGAATGTCACTCAGTTTCCTACAATAAAAATTTACAAGAAGGGAGAGCAACCAATAACGTACAATGGCATGTTGGGAACTGAAGAACTGACCAGCTTCATCGTGTTGTAAGTGCCTGTTAATGAGTCCCCGCACAGTAAGACTGGCACATCTACCAGATGATGTTCTGGATACTTCCTGGCCTGTGTAATGGAATTCCTTTTTGGAAGAATGTCAGATCCGGTTGTAGACTTGATTTGGAAATTAGTTTAATAACTTTCTGTGCTTTTCTTTGTCAAAAATATCCATTCTTGGACAACACATCCATCTGCCATCACTTCCGCTCTCTACAGAATTCCTTCTCAGTTATTTTTAATGTGGATCCCAGTCCAGGAATGGGTTATGATCCAAAGGTGAATGGCAGAATATACAAATATGGTCCATATGAATAGCAAAACCCTCTTTGGTTTCATTGGAAGCACAGCCAAGCCCTTACTCTTCACCGTAACCAGTCCCGGTGCCTTTTAGTGCCTAGATGTTGCTCTTCCTTCCCAGGGGCAGCTGATTTTTTTCTCTATTGAGATAAAATGGCTGTCACATTGGATTAAGGAAGAGTTGTTATGAGGATTTTGTCTCTTCATCCCAAAAGTGCAGAAGAAGGCTGCCCATGTTGTTTCTCTGCCTTTCTATAGGAGTCAAGTTTCCTGCCCTCTGAAGCTGGCAACGATTGATGAAGCAGAACGGTATTTAAGAGGAGAGCTTCCATCTGAGCTGTCATCCTATCAACACTCTTTGGTTCTAGGAGTATTCAGCACAGCCACAAGTAAAGGTGAGTGTGATATATGTGGCTTAAGCATTTTAATTTAATTCCTGACCAGAGATGGATGATTCCAGATGCTCGGGAAGTTCTCCATGTTTCATTTTCTCTAAAGCACCAATCATGTTTGCTTACATCAAAGCCTGCGTGGCACCACCTTTCTTGCTTTTTGTAAGTAGAAGACTCAGGTAATTCCATATGAGGGACCAAAGGTCTATATCTGACTCAGAGGACGTTCAGCTGTCAGCCAGCTACTGTGGACATGTTTACTCTATCCACTGTGGTAGCATGTGACAACCCTGACAGGTCTTGGAGGCGCTGTGCTTGGGCCAGTATAAAGCAACTCCATAGATGACCTTTCCCAAGGCTGCACAACTGTCTGCACAAAGAAGTGTTTTCACACATGTCCAATCTGAATTAGCCACAATCTGTGTCTGCTGTTCCTGTTTTATTTCCTCCCCCTTACCATGAAGCATAAGTCCCCTTTAAAGTAGCTGTGGGCTGCTCTCAAATCTCTTCTCAGCCTCAGACTGGACAAGCCCAGACTCATCAGTCTTTTCTTGCATTCCACATGTAATGTCATAGCATACTTTCTTAAAGAAAGCCCTTTCCACTATTGCATGGCTGGTTATCTCACTGACTCCTCCTCTTGCAGATGTGGGAGTCTCAATCCTTGCAACCAACATGCAGTCTGAAATACAAAAAAAAAGGAAAAAGCAAAGCAAAGTAGCAATAAGGTAAAATGCAAAGTTCTTACATCAGACTGGAATGACATGCTAACAAGTCTTTGAAATCCTTCTTTGGACATTGAAATAAGTGGGCACAGCTTCTGCAGTGGTTGGTCTCAGCTATAAATGCTAAGCAGAGTTGCTGGAAGGAGTGTTCTGAATTTATTTGAATTTATCTCACGTTATACTCTTGGTCAGTGTTGTCCTGGTCGGTGCTAGGAATGCAGAGTGGCTGAAACTTGGAGGAGTTGTGCCTCTCCTATCTGTTACACAGAGTGCTGCACCAGAATGACAGTCAAACATGTTAATGAGGAAAAAGGAATAAAGTCAGTCTAGAAAGGGAACATCATGTGATGCTTCAGTCAGCTCACGGTGGGCAGATAGGATCTTCCAGCCCCAAAGCCTCTAATTTACCACTACCTCTAGGAATTACTGCACTAAAAAGGGGGATGTTTTTATCATCTTTGTCAAGATCAAAATTTCAGACTGCTTTTCATTTTGAATCCCCAGAGTACCTGTAAACTTTGGTTAAATGCAGTAAAGCTACTTAGTTGCATTACGAGGCTCAGAGGGAATCCACTATGCTCAGAGATAAGAACAAAATAAAATGTCTGGAACTAACCAGTAAACTTTTGGGCTTTGTTCACCAAGCCAGGTAACATCTAGCATGCCTTCCTTCTTCTGGAGGGCCCGTATCTAAGTGTTAAATTTAGCAGCAAATCATACTGGTCTCAAAAAAACTTTCCAACATTTTTCCCTAGTTTTCATCAGCTGAGCTCTGGAATCGTCCTTTTATTCCATGTATTCCATTCTGTGTAGTAATGGTGCCTGTGTTAGCCCAGACGACAGGATTGCAGACAGCATGTGGACTGTGAGACGAGTTCTCTGCAGGGAACCTTCCTGGATCCAAATGGCATTGTGAGCTCAGACTGTTTCCTGGACAAAAGATGTTCCTTTCTTTCTAGACCTGCACTTCTTTGGAAACAAGAGGCTTGGAGGTTTCCAAACAGCTCTGTATGGAGCCCACAAGATTTCCTCTTCCCTTGGGGCATGCTCAGTCTGCAACCTGGAGTGGCATCGACAATCTGGTGCCAAGGAGGATGAAATATGGGATGCTTTCTCAGTGTGTAACCTGAGGGATAGTTGAGTGTCATGCAGGATAATCTGAGGGAGCAGAAATTTGGAGCCAGCTATTTGGCACCAAACCCAGACCGGGAGTCAGGGAAACCACACGGCTGTCCTTAACAGCCTGCAGACTTCTCTGGAAGTTTTTGTAATTGTTTTCTCATGGCAAAAATTCCTGCTCTTACCTGGACCAGCAACTTGTCACGTCATTGTCATTTCCAGTTAACTGGAATAGGGCAATGAGATGTCCAGATCAACGAAGCTCTGGATTTTTTCCAGCACTTAAAGTGGGAACTATATTAAGAAACTTGGTGGATCTGAGCTAAAAGAGTCTTGTCAGAAAAATCATAATTAAAATGGATTGCAGAGACATACGGAGTATTACTAGGGCAATGAATGAGCATTTTCCTGGAAACTGGAAGAACTTACGGGGGTTTATTTACTACTCAGAAGCATATTTGGAATTAAGGCTGCACCCTAAGATGTGCAGCAGTTGTTTAAGAATACACCTGTGCTCCTCAGATTTCTGGTTACGTTGTAGGGCTTTCCAAGCATCGGTGTAAATCAAGCATTAAACATTATCTGAAGTGGTGTGTGGGGCTTTGTCTGTGCACAGACTGCTCGCTTAAACTCACGATCATAGAATCACAGAATGGTCTGGCTTGAAAAGGACCACAGTGATAATTGAGTTTCACCCCCCCTGCTATGTGCAGGGCTGCCAACCAGCAGACCAGGCTGCCCAGAGCCACATCCAGCCTGGCCTTGAATGCCTCCAAGATCAGACTTACGTTGGGGCAGAATAAAGAAAGGACCAGCCTGACCCATATCTTCTCTCCAGTATGGCAACAGCAGACATTTAGGAAAAGAATTACATGTTCAGAGGAATTTCTTTCCTCGGCAGCATGAAACTAGACTCCAGGAATCATTAGTTCAGGATCTTCCTTAGTCTAGTACACTCCTGCTTTGTATCTAATGGCTTGTGTTGGCATAAGCAGAATCTCTGCCTGGTATCCACAGCATGCCTTGGCAGTGACTTTAGTCCGTGGAGGATTTTATGCATGGCTGTGAATTTCCTGTTTTCCAGTAACTGATGCCCATGCATTCTGTTGGCTGCTGGATATTGTGTTAGAAGAAATGGTAAATAATTGCTCCCCAGTCACTTCATTTGAGATCTCGTGTTGTCTGTCTGCTGTCACCCAGCAGACACAGTTACCACCAGCGAAAGGAAGAAAGCAGCTTAGCTTCAAACTTTCACTCAATAAAAAAGCCCCAAATACTGCATAATCTACCATCTCATATAGCTTTCAGGAGAAATAGCATTTTTGGAAGTGCTCTGTATCTGTTGTGGAACTGCGTGCATTTAGGGCTTCTGGCACAGAACTGTGAGGCTGCTGTGTTGGACACTGGGTCTGTCACAAATCAGCCCCAAAATGCTGACAGTTTTGGAATTGTGATAGGGAGGAACTGCAAAGCAGAGTGTGACAGGGAGGGAAGATCTCAGCAGGAACGAGCCTGATGAAATGAGCAAGCCTGGACTGTGCTGAACGTTGTCCTGATTTAGGAGAGAATTCTTGCAGCCAAGGCCTCTCCAGGGCAGCACTTGAGCACATGCTTACTTACATCTCAAGTGAGTGTTTCAAGTTAAATGCCAGTGGAAGTGTTCTCCTGAGGATGTTTGGATTTAAGCCTGCTCTTTGTGTATCACACTGGGTCCTTTCGTGCCTCACAGTCTTCCTCGTGGCCTTTGCTCCTATAGCTGGGCCACCACGTTTGCAGAGGGTTTGGTGGTGAAGCTCTCAGAGTGAAGCTGTCAGTATTCCTCATTATCTGATCGTTTGGGTTGTTGTGTCAGCACTGACAACATCAAGTGATTGAAGACCAAGTGAATGTGAAAACCAATGTCAGACCCCAATGTTCTTGACATCGCAAGCCTAACTGGCCAACCTGTGTGACAAGCACTGTGGCATGTGTTGTTTCTCGCAGTGTCTGAACTCTCAATGAGCCATTCTTTTAAGGATCCGGGCTTTCTTTTGGAAAAGAGATCAGTATAAAGAAAAGCTGGTAGTCCTTGTGTTTCCGGGGGATCACAGTGAAAAATGCATCCTTGAACTGTGCTGGAAAGGTGGAGGCAAAGAACAAAAAAAGTGAAGAGTTTTGAGCCAACTTCAGTTTCCTGAGGTCTGAGTCACTGGTCCCAAGTGCCTGGGTTGGCCAGCTTTGACATGATGATCTGCATTACAAGGAAGAATAAATAATGTCTGAATGAGATTTGATTTAAATTACGTAGCAATATATGTCATAGCTGTATCTGAATTGTAACTTCACCTCTTGGGAAAACCTAACTTCTCTAACATGACATTTCGCACTCTTCCATAAACGAAAAGAGCCCTTTTGTTGTTTTAACTGCTTGATATGAAGAGTGGGAGAGCTGAAATGTGCCCCGTTTTCAGCCTACTTAGGCTGTGCTGTTTTTTTTCTCTCTGATCTTTATTCAGTGTATTTTACAGGCTCACACACTGTGGGTTTGTCTCTTCCACGGATGTAGTTGCCTAAAACTGAGGATGTTTAATAAGGGCATAAACCAGCTGTGGAGCTGGCTTCCTTCTGGGACTCTGCTCTCAATCTCTCAGCACAGATAGATTCAGCTGTTATGGATTAAAGGAATTCCCACCCCCTACCTTTTATCCCCATCCTCTGAGTTCACTGATTTTGTAAGGTGAGAGGTGGACCTTAGCAGCTGCTAAGGACTGATGGCATGACAGCGCTCTCTGAACTGTGGCAGCAAGGGTAAAACCCTCTCCTTGTAGCTGCATGAAGCGGTGGCACACGATGTACCTTCAAGGTAGTTAGCCTTTGGACCCATGGTGATTTTAATAGATCCTCCTGTTTGGAGGAGCCAAAAGGACAAAAAAGCTCTTGAGGAAGAGAGTGCCAGCCACTTGACACTACTGCAGTAGTCTTTTCCAAAAGGTCACTGTGATTTATAAGATTTCTATTTAGCCTTTTAATTGGTCTCCTGTTTCTAAGAGGTCTTTAAGTTCTCAAGGGCATTTCACTTTCCATCAGCATCTCTGTCATGCAAATCCTGGAAGCTCAGTGCTGGTGGCTAAGGAGAAAACGCTGCTCTTATAATAGGAACTCTTTCCTTCTCATCCTTTCAGTTGCTGCCAACTCCTCCCTTGTGTAGCCTGTGGCCGTGAGATGCATCCATTTCTCATCAGCCACTAATCATATTTTAGTTCACAGCTGACAGTTTGCTGTGGGACGGTGTTACATATGCAGATGTGGTGATTTGACTTCCAGAAGGAAGCTGACACTTCTCTTTCTATTGTTTATTTATGATTCTTTGTCTTTTTTTACAGTCAGGGAAGCCTTCACAGAGGCAGGAAGCATCTTAAGTGGACACGTAACAACAGGGATGTATTTTGAAGATGATGCCTTGGCTTTGTAAGTTGTTTTTGTCTTTGATGGCAATTCAAACTGACCTGGATTTAGTGAAAGCTACTGAGTAAAGCAAGTGGCTCTGCCCATGCTGAGTGTTTATCAGCAACCCAAACATCTACAAGTGACTTAGTCCAGTAGCAAGATTGTTCAGGACTCTGCCAAAGAGAGATGGAGCAGTGACTGGGCTGCTGATTTACAGCCCTTCCACAGGCAACCTATTTAACCCTGTTGCTATGAACTGTCAGCTCCCTTCCTGTTGTTCAGGTTCACTCTGGGTATTTTTAGTCCTCTAGCCCTGCCAGTCCCTCCTGCATCTGTTGGGTTCCCTGTAAAAACAGGACCAAACGTATATGGGGAAAAAACAGGCTGGAAAAATGTTATCCTCTAGCTAGGATCACAGTGTGAGGAGGAAAAAAAGAGTTCTGCCCTTCTCTTTCCTCTGAGAAGAAATGCAGACTTGCTATTTTTCTGCCTATTTCTGCCTTCTCTGCACCTTCTTTTTCTGTCTTCCCTGCTCTGATGCTGCAAAAAGGCATGCTGAGGTGACAGGCGAGGAAGGGAAGTATAGAAGGGGATGCTGCAAAGCCAAAAGTGTAAGTTGGAGTCTTGCTCTGGGTGGTTGATCCTATTTGCAAATAGCAACCAAAGGAGAGCCTATGTGCTGCCCGTGCCTTCTCCCGAGGAGTTCTTGGCTACCAGTGGAGTAGGAATTGTGTCTAGGTGCTGGAAAACGCAGCCCTAAGTTTAGGCCAAATTGTAGCTAATGGGATTTGAGTATCTATCAGTCTGTACATTTAACTTAACGTTAATGCTCGCTCCACCAACAGGAGAAGTGCTTTGAATTAGGCTGTGAGAGATGTTTCGGTGTTTATAAATGCAGATAGATCCAGAAGGGGTCTTCATCTTCTCCCAGATCTCATTTCCATCAGGAATTAGCCATCCGTGCAGCATTAAAAATCCCCGACTGGCCGTTTTTGCAGGCGTGGGTTGTAGCAGCCGTTAATGCAGCAGTGAATTGTTTTTGCTAGTTTCTTAGGAATGTGCCCCATCCCTGGTGTGTTTGATGACACCGGCAGAAGTCTGCGTCCTGTCAGCGGTGACGCACTCAAGAGTGCACCTCCAGCCTCCTGCTCCAGCCATAGTCTGCAGAGCGCTCCTATTGGCTTGGAATAGTTAATGCAGTTTGTATTGATATTCATTCTGCCAAGTTTGGATTTTGGCTGTGGAAGGTGTTTTTGGCTGTGATTTGTGGGTGAAGCTACTGTAGATGGTCATCTTCTCAAGTGTAAGTAGAAAGTAAACACTTACAGGAATTCCTTATGCAAGAGTCGGGCTCACTTCCCTTCTCGAGAGAAGAAAAGCTATTTTTCTGCTAAGCTCTCGCTAAGGAAATGTTTGTGGCTCCCAAGTCACAGCAAACTGAGCCCTGCTCACATTTCCCCGGAGGAAAAGGTATACAAAATGCACCAAAGAATGTTCTTAGCAAAACTGTTTGCTCAGTAAACACCTGGTCCGTTGGGAACAAATGCAGAAAAGCATCAATGAATAAATACTTTGAATAAAGTCATTTATTTCTCACATCTTTAGATGTCGTAGATTCCTGCCAAGCATTTGTTTGCAGATGTTTTTGATTTAAATGCAAGTGTCGTGTTACCCATCTAATGCCAGCTATATAAATAGAAAGCTGTCATAGGCAACAATGCAACCGCTTGATAGGTGTTGGTCATGTTACTGGCAGAATCAGAGGTGACTTCAGGGTAGACTCCAGTTGTTAGGTGGGGAATTTGTTGGTTTTCTGGTAGTGTTGGGGAGCTTCCTCATCAAAGGCTGCTGAATGAGTTCATCTGTTCAGACCCAGGGAACAAGAGCTCTTACCTCCTCGGGGACGTGACTCAGCCACAGTGTCTTTTTAAGACTTTGGGAGTTTGAGAAGTTCAAAATGAGCAGAATTTAAAACATCTGTAGGGTTTTACTGTTCTCAATCAAAGGCAAATACAAGTCAATATAAAAAAACAACCGACAGGAAAGTTACAGACCTTCTGAGCAGCTCAGAGGATTCCCAGCCATGACCAGAGGTGTGAAATAACGTGCTGGGCTCGAGGAGCTCTTGAGTGCAGGCAGGAAGGGCACAGCACAGCACGGCTCAGGGCTGGATTTACAGGTATTTCTGGGGGAAAGAAATATATGTGAGGTACAGCCCTGGCCTTTGGGGTCTGAGCTGCAAAGTTCCTGGGGTGTCTGGCTTTCCCTTGGTGTCACAGTGTGATGGGCGTTAAGAAACTGCAGTGCTTCTGTGATCTGTAGAAAACTGGGGTGGTTCTGGTGGAGAAAAAAAAAACAAAACCCAAATATGTAGAAATGAGCAGAAAACCAAAGCAGAATGGACTAAAAAAAGCAGAAAAATCAAACTGAAAAAGCTCTGATAAACACAAGAACAGGTTAGCAAAGGATTCATAAGGTTTGAAAGCCTCAGAAAGGTCATTGCTGCCACTCTTTGTCAAGATATCAGTGCAGATCTTGGGTTCCCCTTAGCAGATGTGCAGTGGGTGTGTTTCTTCCCAGCAGATAAATGCGGTGAGGGGCGAAGTGAGAGGCCTGCATTTGAACTGAACATCGCAGAAATGTGTTATCTGCTCTCATCTTCACCTAGTTTGTGTCTGTGGCCTGAAACACCAAACGCCGAGATCTTTAAAGCACATTTGAACACATCTCCCTCCACGCTGCATCTTCCTCATACAGAAAGAAAGGAGATTAGGCGGACCAGATTACCCTTGAAAAGGAAATCAAGGGCCTCCTCAGCCCAAAACACCCTCACGTCTCTCTCACACAGACTGACTTCCCCAGCAATGCTGGTGTCACAGCCTTTGAAGAATTACCAGCAGGCTTTGAAAAATAAACTGCAGACACCCCCAAGGAACAGCTGGGGCTGTTCACTTCCTCTGTTTCACCCTTCCTCTGGGTGGTGACATCTGGAGTCTTTAGGGTGAACTTCCTCAAACTTCCAGAAAGTTGCTCGCCCATCGTGGTGTGGTGTCCTTTCATTGCTCAGACTTCTCCTATTTTTGCTATTTCCAACGGCTCAGCTTTTCTTCTAATTCCCTTGAACTCTTTTACTGGAAGAGTATTGGGGAACAACAAAGGGGCTGGTTTCTCTGCTAAGAGTAAGTCACGGGCTATGTCTGTTGCTGTAACATTTGCTGAACTTAAATGGAACTGCACAAAACTGCCAAAAATCAAAGCCCATGGAGCTCAGTTCATAGAATCACAGAATCATAGAATAGCCTGCGTTGAAAAGGCCCACAGTGCTCCTCCAGTTCCAACCCCCTGCTATGTGCAGGGTCGCCAACCAGCAGCCCAGGCTGCCCAGAGCCACATCCAGCCTGGCCTTGAATGCCTGCAGGGATGGGGCATCCACAGCCTCCTTGGGCAACCTGTTCAGTGCGTCACCACCCTCTGGGGGAAAGCTGCCTCCTCATATCCAACCTAAACCTCCCCTGTCTCAGTTTAAAACCATTCCCCCTT
>PPHD01028754.1:0-10801 GCA_002909625.1 Bambusicola thoracicus
TTTTTTTTATTTTTTTTTTTAGGCAGTAAAATAAAAGAAAATTCTATGAAATTCCACTCTTAGAAAAAGATCATTTACAATCTGGTGTTTTTTGTTTTCAGGGAGATATCTGGGGAGATAAGGTGCCTAGCAGACAAAAAATATTCTGCAGCTCCTCAGGAGAGTCTCTGTCTGCAATTCTTGAAATATTCCAAAGTCTAATTTAAGCCTTTCTTTTTAGAAAGTATAAATAGTGGGGGCTTTATAGCTTTTATTTTAGCTCTTGTATTCTTTCCTCTAAGCATTCCACAGAAAACAACACATCTATGTGGAGCCTAACCTTTGGCACCCAGCTTCCATACAAGCTTACTAGCAAGCTGTACAAAATATAAGCAGCATAATGTTTTCAAAGACTGATGTAAGTGGGCCTCAGTGGAGATGAATTACTTTGTAACTTTTTGTCTATAGGCAGTAGAAAACATCCTTAAAAAAATACCGCAGTGCCACCAGTCTGTGAAAAAGCCAAGATCAACATTAGCTTGATCATTGTCATGAACTCACAAATAGAAAGCAAGTAACCAATTTGTAGGTTGCAATTTATAGATTTACAGTTAAAGTGCAAGATCCACTTAAGTGCCCATAAAAGGAAATTGAAAGGAAAGATTAATTTCTTTCTACTAAAGGGAGATAAATCTGGTGCAAGGTTTGGGTTTGTTGAAAGCTAGTTTACTGAAAACCAAGCAATATGTTCTGTTCCAGCCTTGTGTTGTATGTTACCGAGCCACACCAAGTAATTCCTCTCATTCTCAATACATTTTTATAATTGTGACATTATGCTAGTGCTTCTATTAGAAAAAGAACAACGTGCTTGCTATCAGAAATGTGAAAATTATGTAAACACCAAAGTTTAAAGAATCAGGTCTGGAAAATTGGCCCATACTACTACTGAGTTGCTCTTTATCTATGATAATTACTTTTGCAGTACCATGAATGGAAATATAAAAATAGCTGTAGCTGCCCACAGCTACCAGATTACTGATGGTTTGTTATTCTGTGCCATTCTCCTGCTTTGTAAAGACTTTATTATCTAGAAACACACTTTTGTTTAGTCAGAGACGCACAAAAAACCTTGTTGCACCAAGAAAAGAATCAAGCTTGAACTATATATTCCTTGAGTTTCTTGTTCATCATTCATTGCACACCAAAAAATCCAACAATCCAAATTCAGAATAAAATAAAAAAGGACCAGATATCTTTTTCTGAGTTATGCTTGAGTTAATAACAATTGCTTGTAAATAATGTTGTAAAGTTATTTTAATCTATTTACTTATTCACTCTGATTTTTTTTGTACTTGTCTTCTTGTTTTTGTATCAGCTATAACTTGCAAAATTTGAAGATGTCATATATCTGTGCAAGAAATTGATTTTAACTTCCAGATCTGCCCAGTGCCTGCCTTGCTAACTACTTGGTCAGGATCTTTTTGCTTTCCTATAGTGGGGCCAGTTGAGGTGTATGCAGGAGACCTGGGAAGTAGACGGACTTTCAGGTAAATCTGCCACCAAGCTTCACACATGCAGCCCACACAGAGATGTACTGACACAGAGATATATTTGCCTGAACTCACCCGATGTTGGCCATTTACACTTAGACTGAGGAAAAGACAGATAGGGAAGTTGTTCACTTTTTGATTGCCTGGTGGCAGCATTTTATGCTAGCAACTGTTCCAATGACTTACATTAACTTTGGGATCAGGATGAACAAGTATCCTCTCCCTTTTGCCAGTATGGCCCCTCTTTGGATAAAATATTGGAATCTCTTGAGCAGAAGTTTATGTAGTGAGAGTCACATACCCAGGCACTGGACAGAACTTGTATGTATTGCAACAGTTTTATTTGCAGTTACATACATATTTATCCCTCTATATGTGTTTATATTAATTATATATTAAAATTGTCAACATATAGAGACAGGGTTTGTAAATAAAGGCCACAACGCTCTACTTTTCTGATAGTAAGATTCACCAGGAAGAAAGCTAGAAAAGGCAACATGAGTGTGGGTATCTATATATACTTACTGCAAGGAAGATCTGAAGAGAACTGTGAGCCACTTCTATGTACTGATACTCAAGAAAACACCCCGAGACAGTGATATAACGATGATCCTCTGGAGCCCAGTCTGGGGCTGGTGTTACTGAGGTCACGGTGCAGCCTGGTCCATTCTCCATCCACCATGAACGATGCATTGAGATATTAAATGTCAGAATGAGATCTGTTTCCTGCAAAACAACATGGGAAGAATTAATGCTTTGGAATGGTACTCTGGTATTAAATGCCTCAGCTACAGATTTCACAGTATACATAAAGAAGCAAAGAACACCAATAAAATTGTGTCTTCACATGAAAATTAGCCAAACTTGCTGCAAGAAATGCAAGTAGCTGCAACTTGACAGGCAGAATTTTTTTGAAGCAGAAGAATAATCCTGCAAGCCAGGATCTGCTCCCAAACATTATACTAACCTGTAGCATACATTCATGTTACATTGATTATTATCCTATGGGAAACCACAGACTGATAGACATACACATTTCACAGCAACCCTCCTTTACTCATTTGGCTCATATTTTGCTGGAGTGATCTACCAAACTGTACAAGAGTCCTCAATATCTGAGACTTGACTATGTGTAGATCATATGCAGTTTTTTTTCACATGGACTCTGCAAAGCAGAATTCTGGCAACTCTGTCGGAATGTCAGAGAAGGATCAGAAAGAAGATTCTGTACAGCTGATTAAAAGCACTGCATCTCTGCAAAGCCTGTCTTAGTCTTCTAACTCTGTATAAATCTGTACAGAAACAGCTACTGTGTGTTGCTTTGTCTAAAGACTTCTCAGCTTGTTAAATAAAAGGGCAAAGAAGCCTGCAACCTTCAAGTCTTGCGCAGTTGATACAAGGGAGCTAGTGCAAGAGATCCAGCCATGCTTTCCACTAAGACTGCATTTATGAATAGTTCATAAAGGAGTAATGAATGATTAATATACATCATAAACAATACTACGGATATGACTTTCATAAATTATACTTGGTTGAACATTACTTGAGGGTACTATACATAGTTATAACAAACCTATAGACTTTGCGGATTCTGTAATAGCCTACAGTGTTTACCAACTCTTTATAAATTATTTATGTATAACCTCATTGTAAAGTGTGACTATCTTGTCTGTGTGCACATGTGCTCAGTCATGCAAAAAAAATTGCTTTTAAGTAATGTCTTTACAGAGTCAAATTCTCTCCACACCTAACCTACATTTTTTTCAGTGTGTTGATGACATTAATAATTAAAATTATCATAAAAATTTAACATGTAACTATTTAATTTGGCTTACCAAGACAAAAGGAAGAGAATGCCATTCTGTAGCTGATATGCTGTGTCCAAATTTCCCTTCCTTCAGAAAAGTCACTTTTTCAGTTTCACAATTTTTTTCTTTTTTTACTACTTCAAGCAAAACTAACTCTATCCAGAGAGGTTTCAGATAATGTGACATGACTGACATATCAATTGATCTATGATTACTCTGTAGCACAGTTGATTTTTTTTTTTCAAGTTCAAGTTCTTAATTATATGCAGAATTTTGGTACATTTAAAAAAAAGAACGAACAACCTTCCTGATCATATCCATGTAACAGATGGCAAGAAGGACTATAAATATTTTTGTGATGAATAATTATTCTACATCCGCACAGCAGCATGATCCAGCAATTAATGTGCTCTGTGAGTAAATATGTGATGATTCATTTAATTGAAAGATACAACTAACTTCAGACATTTGAAGATGATTAAAGCAACCACGAACTTTTGGATAAACAACCCAAATTTTCCAGAAATTGATATATTTACATATGGCCACAAGCCTTCATACACAATAAACTTTTCCTTTCTCTGGGCCCCTCTGTAGCAAAGCTGCTAGTCTAGTGTCTGCCTATTGTTTCTTGTAAATGAGATTTTTCCCCAGCACTCAAGCCAGAAGACTATTATTCTTTCTGTACTCAGGGCTGTTAGAACTTCTTAGTAGCACACTGGTCTTTTAACCTTGCGTAAGAAGTTGAAGAATCAGTATCTTTGGAGCAACTTTGCTTAAAGATATCATCTTACTCCTGAATGATGAAAACAAAACTCCATCACATTACTGTTAGAAGACCTTTAAATCACTCGAGTTGCCATGGAAAATTCTTAACCTCTAGTCTCTTAACAGAGCAGCAGCATGAATGAATAGAACGTATTGGCTGTCTTTATTTTATTATTTGCAATACCTTCAGAAGAGTCACGATGAACTAAAAATATTTTACAAAGTGCAGACGTGGGATGAAATACATATTCCTTAAAAAGGAAAGGGATTAGCTGGCTGGCAGGAACCAGTTATTTGTTATGCATCTGCCAGATGATGTTAAAATGGATCAGGAGGAGCTAAGCAAAGATCAAAACTGGTCTCTGTGATTAGAATTAGAATCTTTAAAAGAGTAATATTCTCATGTTTAATGTATGTTTGCTAACACAGGGTGCAGTAGGCCAAAACTTTACAGATTAAAAACACAAGTGCAAAGTAAATATAATCACACACTGAAATAATTAGGCATGTAAATAAAACTTCACAACATCTAGCTTATTTACATCCCAGAATTTATGCCTAGATGATTTTCTGAAATAATCCACTATATCAGAAAATTCCACTGCCCTCAAAACATCTTTTCACAATTAAGTTGAATACTGTGATTTGGACTAAACAAGCTTGTTTTGTTCAATAATAGTCTTTTAGTGCTTACAAGTAAAAAAAAAAATAAAAATCCTAGAGTCTACCAGATCTATATTTTATTCCTGTCTTTGAGAACTCAGTAAAATACTGCGTTACTCCCTCTGCTCAAAATATAGATCTGATATTCATCACAGTCTTATGTCACTTAATTCCTGGTATTAGTAAAAACAAATCTTTCTGGTTTCAGCTAAGACAGTGTTAATAGCACACTTATATTTAATTGTCGCTAAGTGGCAGGGGCACACGTGGGACCAGGCCAGGTTATTTGACAGGAAGAGCCACTACATTTATAGCACAGCAGCAGTGGGCAGGGCAGAGCTGAACTGAACCAGGACAGGAGCCTGAATTAGGCCAAGGGCTGTTCCATACTGTGTGACATCATGCAGAAGGCCATAAAGTTGAGGGGAGTTCGCTAGGGACAGCTGCTGCTCAGGGGTTGTGGGGTGATGGCCAGTGGGTGGTGAGACAGTGTGTTGCTGGTGGGCTGCCACTGGGGCAGTTGTATCATGAGCTGGGCATCAGCTAGCTGGTAGTGAGTAATTGCATTGTGGGTGTATATAAGTATGCATAGCTATCATCGCACTTTTGTTCCCATTTTTTTCTTTTAGCCTTAGAAAATATTTTTATCTCAACTCACGAGTTTTATTTTCTTTTCAGTTCTCTCCCTCATCACACCTGGGGGGAAATGAGTGAAAGGCTGTGTGGTGCTAAGTTGCTGCCAGGTTAAACCACAACACAAATAAATAAATCCTGCTGAAAGCCCACACTTCAAATCTTAACTTTGAATGACATGATTGAAAAGGCTATCAAGCAGGGTAGTTATTATATACTGAATTACTTAATAAACAAGGTCAACTTCAGAAGGCAAAACAGTAAGCAGAGGCAAACTCTGGTTGTGGCAATATTAAGACATCATCTACACCTAAGGGCAAATCAGCACAAAAATGACGAAGTCAGACTTTCAAAAGCAAACATGAGTTAGGTCCTAAATATTCTTATCTCCAAAGTACGTGAAGTAAGTATAGATGGAGGAGGAGCCTATTCACTACAACATCAGCTGCCACACAGTCAGGTCTTTCAAAATATAAATTGGTACGTGTTCTGATCTTGCCTGTAACCTCTAGACCATGTTCTCTGATACGCACTCATATTAGTATACCATTTCCTGTATTTTAGTAGTGAAGGTCACCCAACTTTTTCTCAAGTTTTACTTTGTAGTGAGGAAACAGATGAGAATTTGAACCTCCTTGTAGAACTGTGTGAGCCAAAGAGAGCATGTTGTATCTGTCATTAACATCTTTTACACTGAAAAGATTTAGAACTATTCTTTGACAAATTCCTCTCGCCATTCAGTCTGTTCACTGTTTGAATACAGTTTTAGTGGACACAGACTAAGTCTACAATGGAAGTAGGGGATTTTCTGTACTCTCCAATGTACTTGCCGTCTGTTTTCTTTTCAACATCTGTGGCTCAAACATTACTCAGGGAATTACAGAGAAACGGTCTAATAAGTCTTGGAGCTATGAAACTCAACAAGAACTGTTGATATGTATTGGGCATGCCAATATGATGATGTTCACAGTTTGTATGTGAAGGAAGATTTCATTATCTTAAATTCAACAAACAGCTGCTTCCTTCAAGGACACAAAAATACATCTGTACAAGCTTTATGGATGATCACTGTGATGCTTTTGTAAATCCTGCTGATATTTGTAAAGCCTTTTAATGAAAATTGGTGCATTGAAATAGATTTTGCTATTCACCGAGGAGTAAAAATTCAGAGGAAAATATTTAGTAAGGCATGTTTGCTAACATTTAAGATGTGTTGAGATATTTGTAATGGTTAGGAGCTAGACAAAGGCTGGAATTTGGAGGTCTCTGAGACTCAGGTGTCAAAAATTAGAAACTGAGACATCTTCAAATTAAGTCTCTAACCATATTTATTTTAGGATGGTTTGTGTAAAAAAAAAAAAAAGTTGAGCTCTGATGATTTTTTTTATACATACAATATATAACAACTTTTCATGGAGTTAACTGAACAGTACATAACATTTTCTGAATGAGGACAGCTGATGAAAAAACATGGTAGTATAAAGTTCTGCAAGAGTTGTCAGAAATGAATACAACTTCCTTTGCATTAAGGAGCAGCAGGAGGCCAGCAGTGCTCAATATGAAGATATGTAATAATTACAAGACAACCCTGTTTCAATTATTTTGCTAGGTGCTCTTGTGCAGTTTAGAGATGCTAATACCAAACACGAAGTGAAGAGAAAAGAAGAAGCAGTGATCCAGTGTGATTCTCTTTGAAAGTTCATAAGATACTGCAGGGTTGAGGAATTCGTACTGACTGCAGTGGTTGTGGTTTGCTCTGCCACGGAAAATGAATTTCCTCCTTTTTTTCTAATTAGGAATTGCTGAAATCTGTGCAAACATGCCAAGATACTGTAAAAGCTTTTTCAAATACAACCATGTAACCATTGGTTTCATTTTTCATTCTCAATCTAGCAAGAAGAGACTGCTTGGAAATTGAATGATTGCGTAAGGATTCAGTGAAGATCAGGGCCTCAAAGCATCTGTAGTTGTGGATGCCTTGGATGCACAGAGGCCTCCACAGGCAATTTTTTTTTTTTCCTTATGTTATCTAACTTTTCCACTGAAACTAGCGTGAAAAAAATGGTACTGCATGATAGGATCAAGCAGACATTTTCTTACCTAAAGAAAAACCACTCTCACTAAAGGGTCAAAATATTGCTTGGCAGCATGTTATTCTTTTTCAGTGTAAACTTTTTTTCCACAGCTGATAGACAGGAATTGTTGAATAACTGTGTGGAGATCACAGATATGGGAACTACCTAATATTTTAATCTGGTGGTACCTGCGCTAACTTCTCTCTGAAGAATATATATATATATTTTACATATGCAATTCCTTTTCACTTTTTTTTTTTTCCAGTAACCTCAAATTATGGCTTTTAGTTTCCTCTCAAAAAAGTTTTTATACCAGTATAATTCCAAAATGGATGTGGAATTCAATTTATGTGTATAAGGTTTAACTAGACCCACTCAACAGATTTACTTCTGAAGTTCATCCATGGAAAATATCAAGCATTGCCTCATTCTTAGTTGTTATCAGTATTCTGTTAAAGAAAATTCCTAGTGTATCTTAAGTGATTGACAGTTTAAATATGAAGATTTCATAGAATTACTTAAAAAGATATAAGTATGAGAGAAAGGGATGACTCAGGTATCCTAATTTTCTTGACTAAAATGAAACCAGAGCATTATATTAACAAAATGGTACAAAATGGCCTTCAAAAAAGCATAGCTACTGCAATACAGGGATTCACAACGTGACTTCTTATTACTTTATACAATTCTTATCAATAACTTTACGAAATTGCTGGAGCTGCAAGCAACGTTATCTTAATTAAGATCATCATAGTTTTCTTGTATTGGAATATATACATTGACAATCCTAACAGTTTTGATCTACTCCGCTTCAATTCATTAAAAAAAAAAAAAATACCTATTAAACTTTAGAATATTAACTTCATCAGTACTGTGGCATCAATTTTTATTATTAGCAGCTTTAAGAAATTTTCTATCTATATAGATCTTCAATTAAGAATATCTTGAAAAGTAAAAACAGTTTGTACAGCAAAGATAAAATTACTACCTCATGAATATATTTAATATTTAATCAGACCATTTTTAGACTAAGATTTTTCTGGATTGGTATAATTAATTTTTTTTAATTTTTGAGTAAACCAAGAGACTAAAACCCATCCTAGTAGCCCAGTAAAGTACTCCCATTTATCACTGTAGTCTGACAGGTTGCAGTCCCTGTGCTATCATATAAATATTTTAATCTGAGTCTTCTCTGTATATGGCAAAGTTCCTGAGCCGCAGATTTTTTTTTTGTAACTGCTTGGAAAGTGACTTTCTAAAATATTTAAGTTTGTGCAATGGAAAAATACACTGAACTAGGTAGTTGACCAGATGTCCCCACATCCTAGAGTAGAAACTAACTCTACGAAATATTATTTATTTCTCACTGTAGCATAATCAGGGATACCATTTGGAAATGGAGGAATCCATTGAAGAAGATTGAGTTGATTTGAAAACTCAGTTTTGACAAGTGACCGTTCCCTGAGAAAAGCAGTTTGCCTCACAATACTTTAATGTAGGTGTCCAGTGGTTGGTATTCCAGATACAGCTGATCTGCTGTCTCCTAGCGCTACTGGTTGGCATGGAGTTACTCACAGATTATATTAGAATCAAGACAAAAACTAGCTTCTTTCATTCCTTGGCATAAAACCCTTCTAAATTTTGGATTAAAGCTGAATATACCAGGTGTAACTGGTATCTTGGATTTTTTTTTTCTTTTTAAATGGTAAAGTTTGTCTCTTCTTGGCAAATATATACAGATTAATAACATCTGCAAATTTTAAACATTATTATAAATAAAATCTAAATTCTAAATAAAACCTTTCTAAACACAAACACATCTTATATTTGGGTATTATCCAAATGGCTACATGGAGTTTCAAGTGAGCTGAGAACAAAGCTCTGCAGAATACAAACAGAAAAGTGTAAGGTAAAACTACAGGATGAAATAAATGCCCTTAAAACATTTCTCTTTCTAGAATGAGTAGCTTACTGAGTTGCCAAGTTCTGAAGAATGCTTTGTTTGATTATCTTCATCTGAGGAGAAAATTTTAGCATAGTCCACCAGTTAGTAGGGAATGTTGCAAAGCTGTACGGTGTGGAAATTGATTTAAACTTCGGTAGTTTTATACAGTATATGGAGAAAGAAATTCCAGTTGATGTGATTTGTTTTTCCTGATTCCTATGAGTCTGTATTCTGTTTGAAAAATAAAATAATTATCTTGTCCATCAAAATGACAAGGTTTTTTATTGTTTAAACAACCCAAATCATTCGTGACCCTATGGCAGAATTCACTTTTACAATTATGCCAATTCTTATGTGTTTGTTTGAATCAGCATCTTCTGTTGAAGACAGAAAATCTACCACCTGCAGTGTATATAGGAAGGAGAGGAAGGTGTAAGTAGATTTGAAGAGAATTCTCAGGCCATAGAAACAATGCTGTTATCCCGAAAGCGGTGTTAGGAAACATAAGATTGTTGTCTTGTAGAAGCGCTTTGTGAAACACTACGCTGAACACAAACACATACAGTATACAACATGCAATAGTCTAAATGCTTCCAGACAGCACTGTTTTTATATGCATTAAGATTTCAGAACAATTAAGAAGAAGCCTGGCTGAGTTCAGAAATTACTGAAAAACATGCAGAATTGTCTTCCTCAGTTCAGTTCAAATCTAGCCCAGATGATTATTTTCAAGAGTCTTCCTATGAGGGAAGGTTGCAATAAGCTAAATCATTAATTTCAAATGCATAACTAGTCATCACAACCAACTTGCATTCTCACTGTGAAACAGGCAAATTTACACGCTTTGAAATTATTTACAGTCAATAGAGTGTACCCAGCTGAAAGAGAGAGTTAAGTATCCATCAAGGACTCTGAAAAGCTGCTGATGGAACCTAAATAAGATGTTGAATAGGAAGGCAGCCACACAAGGAAGCACAGAGGCAAAGTGTGGGTCACCTCTGTATAAACGCTATGTCCTACTACAGCAATGGTGTGGAAAATGATTCTGTACTGACTACTTCAGGTTCTTCCACTGTAATATAGACCACAATTGGCCAGGCTGGTAAATTTACAAATTTAACTTCAGATCTGAAACTGTAAAGCATTCGTGTAGCTTGCAAATTTGGGCCAGTAAAACAAAGTCAAATCAGTTTCTGATTTTGACACAGTTTACACCTAAATGTGATTTTTATCCAACTTTTATGCAAGGGAATATACAACCGCAACTGTACTATGTGACACAGGAAACCCTATAATGCAGTTTGCAGTGCTAATGTGTGGCCAGAGTTCCTCATGCCTCATTACATCGTTTTGGAAAAAAAAAAAAAAAAAAAAAAAAAA
>PPHD01028755.1:0-10801 GCA_002909625.1 Bambusicola thoracicus
CTCGGATCACTCTCATTTTTTGGCTTCATCTCAAATAAAATTCTTTTTGGGGGATACTTATTTATTTTCACCTATGCAAAGACATGAAATATCTTATGAAATCTTATCCATTGAAAACAAATATCAACATTAAATGTATTTTTAAAAATTATTGTAACAGTCAAATTTCAACATATATTTTTTTCAATAGAAAATCATTTAGTTGTTCAGAAAGGACAGGTGATATTTTCTTCCTTGCTTCTCACTGACAATTTGACACTCTTCCTTGCACTCCTGATTAACACAGAATAATGCTTCAGGAATTACAGTGGATTTGTTTACACTGAGTAATGGATTCATCAGCAAGAAAGCAATAGTGTCTCTGGCACTAATGGCAAACACAAGAGCTTAAGCAAATTCCCAAACAAACAGCTGTGGTTCCTACTGTGTTCGGCTATGCTTCCCATGACTATTTTAAAGATCATTTACAAACTTAATGTAACAGCAAACTGTTACAATCTGAATGCAATCTAAAGGTGCCATGACTAAAGTAAAGATTTTCCACAGTTTAGAAGTGCTATTAACGATAAGAATTTGCAGACCTAAAATTATCATGATATGCCTAACTTGTCTTTCAAATGACTCCAGATATACAGTGCATCAATAACAACCCTTTTAACTGTTTTCTGCTATCTTGCTGAATCAATCCTAGCAACTTCATCACTATGAGAAATAATTAGATGGAGTCTTGAATCTATGTTTAGGTGTCATGACTGCATGTAAATATTTTTTACCGCCATCTCAACACCCTTTCAGAAAAGCAGCATCTCAATTTCCTGCAGAAACTATCTACCAAAGTAAAGGCAGCAGCCACAGTCTGAGGAATCACTAAACAATTCATCAGGAAGACTTATTTTCTTCTTTATTTACTTGTTAGCTAGTAAGAAACACACCTGTTCTTATGCTATTGATTCTTCCCTGATTGTAATCTCAATGAATAGATTGCACAGGAGTGCTCTGGAGGATCACGCTGTTCCTGCTCCTCATCGTTTCCAATTCTATTTAAGAAGTTAAAATCTGTGTTTCGATTGTGTGGTTTAAATTAAAACTGAAATCATCCCTCAGAGATGTGAAACTTTTTGTTACTACTTCAGGGACTGTATACATTGTCATACAAAGGGTTTGTTTGGTTATTATTTATTTATTGGTGTGTTTATTATCGTAACCTCTTCATTTTTGTGTGTTCTCTTTGAACATCCATAGAACATCCATTTAAATTTCTTCTTCCACCTGCAATATTATTCCCTTTCACTCCATTGAGATATGTCAGAATTAACGTAACTGAGGCCAAAGGAGTCCTTCCTAACAATTTATTATATTTAGACTTGAATAGTAAAGGCCTTTATGCAAATCTGCAGATAATCTACAGTATAATTAGGACAAAATCTCTCTGTTATTCAAAACGTCATTTAGACAGGAACACAGCCACCTAAAGAAACTCCTTTCCACATCACCAGCACTCTGGGAAAAATGCCCTGAGACCTGTCCAAAAGCCAAATCCCATGGACTTAGTTTTACCGGTGTAAAACTGGTATAAGAGGAAAATCAAACCAAGTATTTTCACTTTTTCCAACTGTTAAGTGCCTTTGCTTAATTATATTTTTTGCTATTAATACTGAAAAATATCATTTCTCTGACCTTTTCTTTTTCCTCCTTTTTTGTTCAAATAATGAAAATGGGAGAGTAAGATTCATGGCAACATTACAGAAATGAAACCATATTTCCCAGTCTTTATCACAAGGCTACATTAGCTTATTTGTATACTGGCTTGTTTGTATATGTGCCAAATGATTTATGAAAATGAAATTAACACAGAATCTCTCTCTCTCTCTCTTTTTTTTTTTTTTTAAGCAAAGAAAAATGGAAACTCACTTTTAATCTACTTTTAAAAATATTTCATTTGATAGATCTCTTACTCACAAGCACTATTTCTACCTTTGCTGCTAAAAATATTTTGTGGGAGTAGCAAATGTGTAATGTGTTTAACTTCTGTTTCATTGAAACACAAGCACCAATTTCCTTCTCTTCAGGTCAGTGATCCTGTATGCTTTCCACTTCAAAACTTGCCTATTGAATTACTTTAAAAGAACGTAATCCTACATTAAAGGATATTCTGTGTAAGGCAGTGTAAAATCTGAGACTTTAAATTAAAATTTTGTCACTTCAGCTTTTTTATTTCGCATTCTCAAGAGAATGACACAAACGCCATTTTCCTTCTGAGGTTAATTTCTATTCCATTAATTATTCCATTAATTTCTATTATGAGATGGGAACATAATTCCATATACAGTGCATCAAAGAGAATTTCTGATAAATTTGTGCAAGACATCTTATTTGGATCACTGTTAGTAGGATGTTCTTATGCCTATCTTTCATGTTTTCTTGGAGTCTTCTGTAATAGAGACTTACATTTTTTACAGGTTATTTTTCCTCTTTTCTTGTTGTAAATCCATCTTGATGCTGTGTACACTACCCAGTATTCTTCTGTCAATTTGACATTCTCTGCTGACATGCAAACAGGTTGAATAAACTACAGCAATGGTATGCAGACTAATGTATTCCTTTTGTTTACAGCAATCACATAAATCTGTGTGTATTGATATTGGTGCAGAGGCCTGTGATGATTCTGAAAGGGAGAATTTGAGCAGGATATCAATCTCTTATGATCCTGAAATAATGCCATGGGATCTTTAACTTCCACTTGAACAAGCACTAAAGGCTGAGAGATGGAAACTTGGATTAACTTCTTATCCTAGTGACACCTCTTGCAATGTTTTTGACCCTTACTTTAAAGCTGTCACCGGTTGCCTTGATTTATGGAAACACTATCCTTTTAAATCCTCCTCACTCTTATCTCGGCAGGCAGTTTCCTGATTTGCTTTTCTTTCTCTTAGATCATCCATATTTTTCCTTGACAGGGGCTGTGAGGACAGCCACACTTTTGGTGGTACTCAGAAAGAAAAATGACTCTATTTCCCAGTAGAGCAGACAATACTGTGGACATTTTTTAGTAGCCTTGCTCAGAAGACTCTGAATTTTTCTGTTTCAGGTTAGAGAGAGCAAAATAACAATAAAGATAGAACGACCACTACCAACAAAAATGACTGCAGAAAAAAAAAGCACTATAAACTTGTGTTTCACAAGCTATGTTTCCAGAAAAATCAGAATTCTCCTGTAGTAATAGGATAATATTTCCATTATTCCCAAGAGATTTCATTAGTAATGTAGAACCTGTTGTGCTAGCACTGTTTCACCACCAAAAATAAAAGCTTGTTCCAACCATAGAGTTTATGTCTATACCAGTAAATTGTATAAAAAGCCATAACCAGGGAGCAAGTTGGAGCACTACCCTACCAATATAAATGGTCTTTAGCAGTTACCATGCTCCCTGCCTTGTGCCATTAAGTATTGTTCAGACAATACCTGGGCATGGTTCAGGAGACACTTGTCTGAGTCGGTTTCCCATGATCAGTTTGAGTATTTTCTTCCCCGTTTTCTTTGGAGAGAAGCTCTATTAAGTGTGTGGAGGCAGGCCATGCCATGTCATTGGAGGTCAGGAGCACAGAACACTCTTTGTCCATTGTTTCTAACACAGATTCAGCCAGACTGTCTGCAGCTGAGGCACAGGAAAACTGGCAACAGAGAAATGCAGTGGAGAATCAGCCCACTGATAAAGCATATAAAAATTTAGGCGGCAGTGCATCACCTGGGGAAATGTTGGCCATGTTGATGTAGCCCTGACAATGCTTCAAAAGTCTTTTTCAACAGTATGATAGTCAGGATGAAAGAAATAATGAAGGCTGTATTGAAGTACTGAGAAAATGCAAAATGGTGGGAATGTCAGTTCTTGCTTTTTATTTTTAGATACAAATTCATATCAGTTTAAAACATAGTGAAGAAACTATTATTGTTCATACAGTTTTTATCCGCTACCCATACTGATGGTTTTCACAGCTTCTGTTGGAGAGTAATCACTCAAAGATTTCATTTGGTTCTGTTACAACAAAAGCGTGATGAGGAGGGACAAGAACAGTGCATATTTCTCCTGCTCCGCTGAGGGCTGATCTGCTTTATTCAAGTTTGATCTTTCCCAGACACTCATTCACACACTGTAAATTGTTTAATACTCTCTATTATGTTCAGTATCATTGCATACAGGGTTGGAGAAATCTTAAGACAATGCTAGAAGGATAATTTCTACGATGACTACTGGAAAATTGTTTACCAGATAGAAGAATTACTGTAGAGACTAGCCTCTTGTTTAGAGTGTGAGAAAGCTTAGAAGTACAGTGGTAAGAATTTGGAAATATTGGCAAACAGGTTATACTTAATGAACTTGTGACAAAAAAAAAAAGGTCCACAGAAGGAATAAAAACAGACAAAAGTTTACAAATTACTAAATCCGAAATATCTCTTGAATTTGGACCAGTGGTTTCTACAGAACAATAATCTGAATGATAAAGACGTTGAGGACATCCCTAAGATGTGCAAATGAAAAGTAAATATAACTCCATCAAAGTCATTTCCTTTCTAATTTTACTATTGTAATATTCTTCTGTGGAAATCAAAATAGAATGACATTAAACATTCTACATACAAAACACTTGACTCAAAAAATATGGTTTTTCTGGATTTTTTTGTTTGTTTGTTTATTTTAAAACATTAACTTAGAATAAGTTTATCTTCCTTTTTCTTAATTCACTTCTTTAGTGCAGAAATGATCTTTAATATGAAGAGCAGATCTCACTGCAGATATTATTTCCCACTGCTCCAGCCAAACAATTTGGGTAATATCACAGTCAAACAACATAGTTCAAGTAGGATCTGAGCTTCCCAAACTGACAGTCATCAAAGTTGGGCTTTAATACAATATGTTATGGTCTACCCTAGAGATATTTTCAAAGAATAAAAGAATAATACACTGATTTTTATTTTATGTTTAACTCTGTCATGAGATTTTTGTGGTGAATTAATAAAAGTGAAGTTGGATTTAAACATCTGTTGAATGTAGGAATTTTATCCACAAATAATGTGAATATGGTTTTCAGATTCTGCAAAGCTTCTGTACATAACCAGAATAGCAGCTTAGACAGTAGATTTTTTAAGAACTTGCAAAACATTGCAGCTCTCAAGGTTGATGATTTTACTTGATATTTTTACTTTAGGTTGCTCCAAAAATAATGCCTCCTGTTTATTCCCATGCAAACTACAACAGCTACAAAGTGTACAAAACACTGTTCGACAGAGCAAATGCTCAGATACAAAACACTATTTTCCAATACAGTCACCACTATTAGCTGTGCATTTTCACCAGCAATGAACAAGAGCTGAAAGCTGCACTCATAGAGGTCTGTACCAGCAGCAATGACTCACTGTAGCCGTCACCACTGCTAAAATGCATTACTCACAACCTCACTGTACTCACATCCATTGTCTGGTCTCCAGAAACATTTGTCAAGCATCGATGAATGTCAATAGATGTCATTTTTTCAGCATGGAGGAATTCAGTGACATACCTTTGCTACCTCCACATCTCTACGTCAGACATCATTTTGTCAGAATGCCCCTCTGCTGCACACGGCAACAAAAATGTAATGGAATCTTGGTGGGAAGGTAGAAGGAATCTTGGTGGGAAGTAGAGAAGGAATCTCTACTGCCATCCACCAACATCTGTCTCTGAAATTGTGGGCCAATGTAATAAAATAGGAGGCAATACTTTCAGCTCAACCTTTGTATTTATTGTGAATATCTTAAATGATATAACATATGCAAACCTGACATCTTAGTTTACCCAAAGTCAGTTACTGAAAAGCTATGGAAGAAAAGTATCTTTTTTTTCAGTGAAACTCAAGTTCTTAAGCTCTGTTCACACAGTTGGATATGCAGAATCAGCAAAGCTTTTAAAAATTCCCCTGAGCTGGCTTAGACTTTTGTGACAGTATAACAATGGGGAAAGGCTTGCCACATCATCCTAGAAATGTCCAAGTAAAATAAAATAAAATAAAAATCTATTACAATAAAATGTCTTCTCAGTATTCTCTGGTATAGATAGAAGTTACAAGGTTATTAACTGACAAATTTGTTCAGATTGAGAGTGTGATCCTTTCTTTGTTAAGAGAATCCTGCTAAAGTCACTGCAAGGGTAGCGCGTGAAAATACTTTATTAATACTGCAGTACTTTGTTCTGCTACTGTAGCTGAGGTAACTTAAAGGCCAGCTCATAGAAACTGCCAGGGTAAAAATGTGTAATGTGAGCATTATATTAATATCATGTCATTTTAATTTAGCACTTCTACAGTTTCTGATGGCGTAGCAATATATGATGTGTCTTTTGAACTGAAAACGTCTTTTTTTTTTAATGAGAGGACAATTTTTAAGTGTATGTTGGTAGATATTTTGGCTTAATATTTTACAGATTTCTTATGGTTCTTACAATCCTGATTCTTTTTTAATAGAGAAAAACTGTCTGGTCTTCTGATATGAATTGTTTTCGTGTTGCGAAAGGAAAAATAGCCAGTAAATTTTACATAAAAACAGGAGGAGAACTGGGTTACAGAAGTAACAAAATGCATCCAAACCAGTAAAACATCACATATTATTATCGATCAGTGACATCTCTTCAGAGGTACTTGACTATCTGAAGTCCTAATTCGTATGTGATCGATAGGAAGAATACACTCCTTTATCTCAAAGCTAACTTGATTACAGAGAGCCAAGCCATTGGCATCCTTTGGAATCTTTCCTCTCACCAAGACTATGCATAGATGGTTCAACCTGCACCCATTATTTCTTCCATGCTGTCAAAGTATCAGATCTATGTCTTCTATGTCTGACTAAAGTCCCAGTTAACATAATCTTAGACAATGCTATGTGCCACCCTTTTGTGCTGATGGACGCAGATGTAAATAACACAGTCTTTTTCCTTTTCTTCTTCTAGTCTTTTCTGCAGACATATCAACAGTGAGGCCCACAAAACACTCAGTAACAATTAGACAGATTGTGAGGGGAATATGAATGTAATAGAGTTGTAATTGGTTTATTTTAGTTTCACAATTGAATCTAAACGAGTGGAGATGAAAAGAAGAGAGATGATACATAACTAGGTTCTATAACTAGATATTCTAGTTCTATAACTAGTTTCTATAACTAGAACTGAGTTCAAATCTGAAAAGACAAACAAAAAACTGTTATTTAATTCAACAGTCGAATCTAGAAGAAGAGTTAGATTTAGTGTCTTTCTGAGAAAAAGGTACTATTGGAGAAAGAGTTTGTCCATCTTTCTGATTCCGTAGCCTGTCAGTTCAAGCTAACAAACCCTTGGGCAAGATTCAAAGGTTTTTTAGGGTCAGGGTCAGGTTCAGGTTCAATGCAATGCTCTGCCTGAAGACATCTGAACCTACTCTCTTTTCCTTAGAAGAATGTAATAAGTAAAGCTTCATGGAAGCATCATTCTACTTTCTATAAATAAACATTCACAAGAGCTGAAGTTAGAGCATGTTTGTCATCTAGCTCAAAAAAAAAAAGTGGCTAGAATGATTACTGCTAATATTTCTATGTGAGAAAATTTATATGTAACTTAATGTCTTCAAAGGAGGACACCTTTATGATTTCTGACATTGTAGTTTGAATTTTTATTCTCAGAAACAAAATTTGATGCTGTGTTTTCTCAGTTATGGATGAATTCTGTGATTAATGAGTAAAATAAGAGACATTGTTACATTGTTTCTCATTCTCTTTCAGGAAGATTTAAGAAAATAATCAATTTCTTTTCAAACCCATAGTTGTGTTTTTTTTTTTTTTTTTTTTTTTTTCCTGGATGCAATGAGATTTACCACTTGTAAACAGAAAAGCAAGAAGAAAAAAAATCAAAATTCCCCAGCTTTAAATGTAAATCTTGTTCCTATATTGAATCTAATCTAATCTAATCTAATCTGATCTAATCTAATCCAAATATTTCAGTTATATCAGATGCATTACACACTTCAGCGTCTGAACTGCATCCACATATCAATATTTTGCCATTTATTTATTTAAAAAAATCATCAGTATCTCCTCATTTGTATTGTAGCCATGTTTTTGATACATAAGCTTTCTGATATAATAACAATAATTCTTGATGGATGACACAAAAGGATTTTCTGGGAATGCAAGAAGGGAGAACTGTTAAGACCAATCATAAAATAATGAAGTATATTCTGGGCAGATCTCTTATTTTTACTTTGTGATGATATCACAGTAACATTATGATCTGCACTGCATTTACTGTGATGCATTTAATTTGAAGAAACAAAACTTCCATGGCATAATGTTTGTTAGACACAATTGATTATACATATTGAACTCTTTTAGAGAGAACCTCAACTCCAGATGAACTGGAACAATGAATTACAGTAAAAAGGTTTTCCTAGGTTAAATATTTGAGCTGCTTATTTTGAAGTTCATATCCCAAGGAAACATAGCAGCAGATCATATTACCTATCTTGGTTGGGTCATAAAATTGTTGTGGGAGTTTCCTGTAAAGCATGTTCTTTAGGTGAGTGTGTTCCAGGTTAGAACACTGGACTCTGAGATTAAACTTCTCCTTCTGGAATTGGCAAAGAAATGTGTTCACCATAAAGATCTAGCTCCAAAAATGCTCAAGGACAGCCATTGGCCATGGCTTAAGAATCTCTTTTCCAATCCCTTTTCTTATGAGAGATGGATAGGAAGACCGAAGGCACTGCAAAGACAAAAGGAAGCTTGCTTAGGAAGAGGGAAGACAGCTGAGCTAAATTATGACTTATGAATGATCATTTATTTTGTTGTCATGAGTTTTTACTACATTTGGCAATGAATGTCTGTGTTATTATATTAATTTATATTCATGTCTCATTCAAAAAAAAAAAAAAAAAAAAAAAAAACAACACCATGAATCGTTGGTTCATTTCTAAAATAAAAAGAACATGCAGGGGCATCCATAAAGTAAATGAACTCCTTCATTTGATCGAGCTTTAAGAATATGTAAAAGTAGGACTCTCCAATTACTCTGCTCAAATTCTACACAGTTGTCCATGGGTTTTATGGTCAGCTAAAAAGTGGAAGAAAATTTCTATCCATATTCTATATTGGACAACAGTGGTTTTAGAAAACTCAGGAACACCTCAAAAGACTTTTTCACATAGGTTTCTGGTGCTTCTAGCAGAACTGACTACAAGAATTATCCATCTCTATCAGAGAAAACTCCCTGAGAAATGAACTGTTTTTGGAAGTGTTAGGTACACAGATTCTAAGAGTTAGTCAAGTGGAACCAGTGTCTGTGGAACCTGGTGTGAGAAAACAAGATATTCCACTTCTGCCTAAGCTGGATATTGTATTTGCTTATTTTCTGTCTCCTTTCAGATGTAGATCTATCCAGTGTCTGTACATACTTCCCCTAAGGTTTCTAGGTTACTTTTAAAGTTGAACAAGAACAACACTTGCATGAAAACGAGGTAAAGATTTGCTGAATCAAAGTTCAGTGTATATGGGTATTCTAGTTAGACACTTGTGTGCCCATAGCAATTGACATGCCATGATGTCCACTTTGTTGTGTTGTTCTTGGATGATTGAAATAGAGAACACTTTTACTGCTATTTGCTTCACTTGA
The DNA here is from genome assembly GCA_002909625.1 of Bambusicola thoracicus. Taxonomy (NCBI): domain Eukaryota; kingdom Metazoa; phylum Chordata; class Aves; order Galliformes; family Phasianidae; genus Bambusicola; species Bambusicola thoracicus. The sequence continues at coordinate 9,665 of PPHD01028755.1, forward strand.
CTGAATATGGAATGATTCCAGTTGTGTAAATAACTCCTGGTGCTCTTCCAACTTTTCTCCCCACTACACCATGGAGATACATTTGCTTAAGCAGGGCATAGTATGGGAAGGAGCACAGCTGGATTCCTCTCTCCAAACCTCCCAACACATCTCAGACCTGAATGAGAGTACTCCTAAAATGCCAGACCTTGACCTCTCCTTGAACAGAAATAACCAGCTGTGCCACTTAAAATCAAGGTTTTGTCTAATGGTCTATCAAGAGGGACAACTAAATGCATATAAATAACTCTTGGTAGGACTTTAATTTAGGCCTCCAAAGAAAATCAATTAATATCACAATCAACTTCACATTTCTTTAGTCCTGCACTAGTCCCTTGATATAACAATAGTACAAACAGCAATATTATCTAGTTAACACGTGGAGCTGAAGTCTGAACTTTCTTTTCTCTTTGGAATGCCTCAGTTGAAACAGCACTCACATCACTACAGGATTTATGAGGATTACATAAAGAGCTTTTTCCCATACCCATAGTGAGTATGAGTTTCATCCATCAATGCAAGCTTGCATAAGCCCTGTGAATGAAGGGTCATGCGTAGCTCTGAAATCCAATATCAAGCAGCAAAATGGAAAGTGCATAGAATACATTATATAATGTGTAGATATGCATTCTTCTCACGTATAGTTGCAATCTGTAGTCTAAGAAAATTACATTAATATTGGAAGGTATCACTTGTTTGCTATAACATAGTTTTCCTTTTTATGTTTGAAGAACTAAAAAGTATGGGAATTAGAAACCATGCTTTGATATTCTGAGTAACAGCATCTGAATTTTACTACTGACTTTGTAGGCTTATTTCCCTCAAAATGTCCAAAGTTGCAGTGGGAAAGAGTAAGAATTAGTAGTTACAAGCACCAGGCTCCTACTTATTATCTGATGATGTTTCCTGGAAAAAACAATAGAGGAGGAAAGATTCCTGTGTCCTCGGCTGATATAAACTAGTGTAGTTACATTTGGTTTTGGAGCTATGTTGTAGATGTCTGTTAGGTATATAGCACACTGTTAGAGAAGCATTTAACAATAAAAAGCATCTACTGCTCACCATCTGGCATGAATGACCCTCCTTCCCCACAGATAT
>PPHD01028756.1:0-10800 GCA_002909625.1 Bambusicola thoracicus
ATCTTCCTGCAAGTTCTTGTTTTCTGTTTTATTTAAAAAAAAAAGTTACCCCTTGTAACGATATTTTTACCTTATATATCATCTCTGTAATGAGGATAGACCCCTTTCTTTGCAGAAAGGGCACCACTTTCACTGCAGCAGTGACATTTTCCAGTGGTATCTGCGCCCACTTGGATGATCATTCACTACCCACGTCGCCAAGTGTGAGCAGTCACGCTGTGCAATTATGCCCAAATTACTCTGTCCTAAATGTCCTGCGCATCTATCAGTGAACTTTGGGAGTCTGGTTCTTATGTGCTGCAGAAAATGTAGCCACTTGAAGTCCCCTTTTTCCTGTCTTTCTGAGATATCCTGGAGTACATGGGGACTATAAGTCAAATAACTCAAACTATATGTGACATTCAAGTCCAGGTGGAGGGACTGATGGGAGAGGAAGGAAGCAGTGAAGTATAGTAATATCCGACAACAGCTGAAGCTGGCTCTGCTGATGAAAGGAAATTGTATTGCTACAGGAACCTGTGGTGAGTTCAAACTCAAAGGGACCCTGAAAAGGATATCCAAAGACTTCATGCACCGTGTAAACTAGGTGAAAATTCCAGTAAACAGGACATAACTTTCAGTGTTTTTCTCCTCTGGTGATGACAAAGACGCTTTGCAGCTTCCTGGCAGATCTGGTGGTGTATGTACTCCCCACCACCCCACTTCAGAGGACCTCTCCTTAAAGCCCTGCAACAGTTCACATGCTAAAGGACTACACACAGAGATGTCGTTGGGAGTCATGGCCTTGGGCAGCTTCTTTGGAATCAGTTCCCTCAGGCTCTTCCTGCTGCTAAGCACTGCTCAATTCCTGTTCAGTTTTAGGTCCCCCATAGCACTGCCTCCGCCTGAGAGGAGAAGGGACAGACGGGACATCCATCCACGTGCCTGGAGAACAGCCAGGACCATGATGACAAGCACAGTTAGAGCATGCACCTTAATAGGGCTGCGTGATCTAAGGACAACTGGTCCTTTAAGAGGTGGGAGGTGAAATGCTGCATTCCCTGGAATAGCCTGCAAAGGGCTGAAGCCAGTTGCTGTTTGGTCAGAGCATGCTGACAGCCCAACCGGCAGCCACAGATCCCTCCTTCACAAGTTCCTTCTGCCAGATTTGTCAGTTTATAAACAAACACTGTATTACATCCCATCACAGCCAAAACTCTGACTCAGTGCTCCTGTTAATCATCACCCAAACACACTGCCTGAAGTGGTGTGGTGGACAGAGCCACAGGCCACACTTGGGCCTTAAACAACATGGTGGAATACGAAGCCTAAAACATGGCCCTGCAGCCCGAGTAGGCTGAGATGCAAACATGGGAGTCCCTTACGAACCCTGGCTCTGAGCTATCTGTCTGACTGTTGTTAGAAACATGCCAATTTTCAGATTTGAGCAGGCAATTCCTGTCTGCTCTGGCAAAGGTGAAAGGAAGAAAAAAAGGCTTTCAGGGGCCTTGCACACAGTAACATGTTTCCTTTCTTGGGATCGTAAAGCTGGAAGGAACAACCTGATGCCATCCTGCGTGGCTGGGCTGTAGTCACAGTCCCACATGTCCAGTCAGCTATTTTTGGATGAGAGTGCCTCCACTGCATTCACTGCCCGGGGCCTTGGCAGGGCCCATCCTGGCCTCTCCCTGCAGAAATCTAGATTTCCTAACAGCCTGACTCAGCCAAAGCACTCGCTGCCCTTTCCTGGCTCTGCACTACGCTGTCTATTTGAAACAGCCTCTGCTGTGGCCCGGTGCAGGTTGGAAAGCTTTGCCAGACTCTGCCAGGGCATATCAGAGGCTGTGCCTTTATAAAATAAAAACGTTTGCTTCAGTCCGGCTTCTCCTGTTCCTGCATTGCCATACTTCTGCTGCCTGTGAGGCAGCAGCAGCAGAGGGGGGTTTAAAAAATAGCTCCACATCTGCAGCTTCCATTGTCCAGTTCCCTTCCTGCCTCTGCAAGTAATGTAACCACTGTGTGTGGGGAAAAAAATAGCCATTTCCTTTTCTTTGTTCTCCAACAGAAAAAACAGGCTCGCAGAAAAACGCTTTCGGTTGTGGAGATGGAAAACTCTGAGGTAATCAAACTAAATTCCTTTCTTGCAATCGGGAGAATAAAACCACAGTGGCCTCATCTGGACATCACAGGAACTGAAAGCATGAACAAAACAGTCCCTTATCTGTTGGTGTCCTGCACTGTTTTTGCTCAAACAGTTTTCAGTTTCCTCTTTTCTGAGTTGCTATGGATTTTTAGGCTGGCGCTTGGAAAAAAAAAAAAAAAAAGCAACTCTAATGAAGCAAAGGTTATTGTATCCCGCTCAAAAGACATTTCAGGGAATGTCAAGATCCAGGACATGTCGAAAGAATGGAGGACTAAGTAAAATTTAATTCCTCTAGTCTTTTCGCAGCCATATATTCTGTCGAACATACCAGAAGAGGCACCCCTGGACTAGAAACCCACCTAAGGCAAAATTCAGCTCTTAAGTATCGATTGCATTCTCCAGATTCTCTGTATTTGTGCATCTGCCTTTGCTCCCACCTGAGGCAGCTGTAGGTGAAGGAGCTTGTCCAGCTCCAGCCTCACCCGTGGTGCTGCTGCTGAGCATCGCTACTGCCTGCTGTGCTGTGCTCTGGGGGCAGGTTGAGCTGTTTTGTCCTTTTGTATGTATCTCAGCCAGCAAAATATTGCACTGTGTCAACACAGCCTAGCAGAAAGCAGAAACAAATTCCTTCCTTGCAAGCTTGGGAGTGCAGAGTGGGAACAAATCACTGGGATTTGCCTGATGCAGTGTAATTGATAAAGATTTCATTGATTTAACAAAAATGTAAGTGTGGAGGGGAAAATAAATGTTCCAAAACTTGCTGAGCAACTGTACAGCCTAACTAGTATAATAAAAGAAACTGCACGACTGGCAGTGATAAAAAAAAAAAAAAAGAATGGAAAATTGACAAAAAAATGACAGGCTATATTTTCTGAAGTTCTCTGACAACACAAATGAATAGACTTTTTTTTTTTGAAGGAAGCAGGATTGTCAGACCTGAAAAACACTTCAAGACAAGTTCACAATGACATGGATTTTTAAAAATCTTTTATCTATTGGCTCTTCTATTTGCCTGCAGATCTGGAATTTCTAGAATATGCTTGGGAAACATTTTCAAGCTTTTCTCTGCAACCAGTGATGGGTTGGACAATTTTTTTTATTTTAAACAAAATAGAAGTTGAGATCATCACATAATTTCTTTCCATACCATTTGAGCTCTTATCGAAACATCGAATAGCATCAGACTTCTAGTGAAATCATAGCCACCTTGACACAATGAATTTCAGTTTTTGATGATGTGCGTTATCTTGCAAAACCAAATTCTGTCATTGTATTTTGTCTTTTGAGATGATGAGTGCACAATACATACTGATGATTTCATCAGAATATATCTATAGTTTTCTAAATGATTTTGAAGTAAATTTCATGTTCTGTATGGACTCAAAATCCTATATAGCTCCCCTGGATCAGCTTTACAAAATAAATAGATAGATAGATAGATAGATAGATAGATAGATAGATAGATAGATAGATAGATAGATAGATAGTAAAAAAAATTTAAGGAACAGATTAAACCTTTAAACATAGCCTTTTCTAACAGCATGGGAGGTTCAACCCACAATTCCTGAAGAGATTTTCATTTTCATTCAGTACCTAAGTGTTATTATAAACATGTGCTTAAATGAGGCTGCAAACTATGTAACTCCTTTTGTGACAACAAGAATGCTTTGGCTGAGAAGAGTTCATTTATTTCCAGTTCAACAGGAAGCAGCAGTCGTACAGGAGAAATATTCATTAGTAATGCAACTGCAGCTACTGACCTCCCGTACAGCTTCTCTGTGCTGTTTCTTTTCTCTGAAGTAAGCTTTTAAATAAGTTCCAGCGCCATGTAAACTGTCAAAGACATCCTCTGGCCTTAGAAGCAAGTTTTATAAATGTTAACTACTTTGTAGTGGTTTGTTGATCTTGCAGCTATTCTGAAATAAGAAGCCAAGTTTCAAAGGTAATTTGAGATTTATGAGATGTTACTCAAGACAGGAACATTTCTTAAAGCAATTTCAGATTTCCTGTTAATTTGTTTTTAATTATGGTGTTGTTAGCAAGCCTTTAACACCTATGTTGGAACTCTTGAGGACTGCTCTATTAGGGTCCCAGGCAAAGTTGTGGATCATCTGACCCATGAAGAATTGGACCTAAAGGTGAAAACTACCTTTGCAGGAGCTTATCTAACAAGTGCTTTGGCAGACAGACAAAGTCTTTGTGTGGACCTCCTGACAGAAGACAAGCTCAAACTATCCGTGGCATGGAATAAGAAAAGATTTATTTTGTGCTTGTGTGGACTAGAAATGACAGGCACAATTCCTCTCGCTAGCTGGCTGCCAGCTGTGACTCTCATACTCCATGGAAGTAGAGGAAGCTTTATTTCTTTTCTTCAAAACTGCAGTAATATCTTGACGTTCCAGAAAATGCATAAATGATGGGCTGGTCAGCTCTCATGTCTGTTGCAGCTTCCCTGTTTGTACACAAGCCAAATAGCTGGCCTGCCTGGCTATGGTTGTACAAGCGGACTACACAGAGGCAAGGCACGCTCCCATGCATGTCACTCATGTGCTCTGGGGCTCTGTCTTGTCCCGTGGCCATGGGTGCTCTCTCCAGCAGAGCCAGGGACCAGTGGGTCTGTATGCTTGCCATAGGTTCATATCCACTCCTCTCCAGAGAAAGAAAAGTTCAGAGCATAGACATGAACTATAGCCCACCGCCAACCTGCAGAGCATCAAAACCCTATCCTACTTTATTAGTAAACTGAACTTTAGTACGCTAAGTGCATCCTAATGCTAAGTCATGGCTTGAAACAATGATTGAACACCTGGGGAGAAGGCAGGGCCAAGCCAGGGGAGCTCAGGTGCGTGCACTGCAGACCTCATTTAAGGGTTGGCTGTGGAGGTGAGGGTGTTCTGCTGGATATCCTAGCATACCTGAGACTTTCCAAAGGTAAGCAGCTTTTTTCCTTTATTTCTGTGTCTGTAGCTGTTACATTTGAGCAAGTTCTTACTTTCTGCAGTCTAGGACCTTGCTGTTCTGCTGTCACAGCTCTGCTTTCCATTGCACTGCATTTTCCAAACTGGATGAGGGAGCTTTTGGTATAATTATTGCTGCATCATCTCTGCTGCAGGCTTCCTTTTTCATACAGCTTTTGATGGGTGTGCTGCTTTATTTCTTGGGATGCATCTAAAATATAGTACTTTCTTGAAAGTAGGAGGCCTGAATTCTCCTTGGCTAAGTCTCTTGTGACCTAAGAGAGAGGTGTCTGGGGCCCTGTCTGATGATGTAAGTGTCCATCATGTATCTACTAAGTTGGTCTTTGTTTAAAATGTTTTGATTCTTTCCTGTCTTTGTTGCTGCCTTTCTTTTGGGTTACAATTCCTCCAAGCCTTTGTCAGCATCTGGAATGCATTCAGCTCAGTTGCCTTTAGGGTGAAACCTTCTTCATTAGGCAGCATGCAGTATCCAAGGGCTACATACTGCTTTGGGATGAGGAACTTCTGACACCTCTTCTAAAGATGTTACTGAAGTTTGCAGGGTTTTCTTAAAAGTCTGTGGGTGTGGAGAGTGTCCAAAAATAAGCATGACTCTGCTGCCTGCTGGCAGAACTCCCAGTCCCTCCAGCAGAGACTGTTTAAGTATTTTACATTCACAGGTCACTGTAGTTACCTACTTTTCTGGCATTTGAAAATCTATGTTCTGCTCTTCATACAAAGGGCAGAGACAATTCTGTGGTTGCCTGACAAGCATTTCCATGGGAGTTTAAGTATAATGCTTATAATTAGAAAGAAAGGCTATTTAAACTAGGCTATTAATTCAGCATTATCTAGTAAGAGTCTTACAGACCCTCCATGTTCATCTGCCAATATGCTGATTTTGTTAGACTGTTTTCTAAATAAGTAATTATCTCCAGGCATTGTTAATGTCAATGTGTATGTGTCCTGGCTCAGTGGGGCTCTGCATGCCACAGTAAAGGCCAGGCGACCGAACATTATTTGTTTCAAAGTTCATTGCTGCTGTGCCAATGTTCCCTCTTTTTTATTCTAGTCACTTAAGTGTGTTTGAAAATGTTGTGTCATAAGGTCTTAAGGGGGGAAACTATATGCAAGTTCTAAAATCAGACACAAGGATCCGATTTTTCATGGCTGATTTTGTTTTTAAGATAAATGTGTTCTTCTCCAATTGAAAGCACAAGTACTTTTTATCTTAGTCCTCAAGAAATCTGGCAAATCCGTTCTGTAAATTGATGTGACCCTGTGTGAAGGGGTTTAGGTAGTTCCATCTGAGTCCATTACAATAATGAATGCACAAAAGAACTTAGGAAATAATTCAATCAAAGCTACTGGGGAGCCTTAATCCCAGATCCATGACTCTTACACAATTTTTTCTGATATAAGAAGAAACTCTGCGTTTACCTTCATATGCCTGATAGATGATAAAACAGAATCTAATTAAAACTCCCTAAAACACATATCAGTGTCTCAGTTTGAGATTTATCAGAGGCTATCAAATGAAAGGGCAGGCATCTCTCTAGACATTTGAAGACTCAATACTGACAATTAATAGCTTGACTTTTAAATTTCTGAGCTCTAACTTAAGAAAACATATTGAATGCTTAGCTTCAAAGGGCTTGAATGAACAAATAAAACTTCTAAAGCAATCAGTAAAGCCATGCATCTAGGTATTATTAGTATGACAGTGATATTTGAAAGCCTGTGAAATAATATGGGTCACTGTATGGCCAGACAGAGACTGGCAAGATTTGAGTCAAGTTGCACTTAAGGGGAGCTACAGGAATCACAGAGGGCATAGCCTGGAGACAGAAGGTACAGACCAATAGGTGAAAAAAAGCAAATGAAGGGAAACTTGCATTAAAAATGACCTTAAAATTAACAAAACAGAGCAAATCAAAGGGTAGATATGATCTCCAAGTTCAAGTATAGGCAAGAGGGGGGAAAAACATGGCAGAAAGAAGAGAGGCCCACCTGTAAGGGTCATCTCTTATTTTACAGCTTCTCATGAGCAACTTTCCAATAGAGAGAATCAAATATGAGCCTGTTCTGCATTTGAACATGACAAAAGATGGATTGTGTTCTATGACCACAGGGTTGCAGCATTTACTGGACTGTGGGAGCACAGGGTAATGTAGTTAATGATTCCACCTGAGGTGAAAGGATGGCTCGTTTGACAGCTGTGGAGGTAAGAGCATGGTGAGCATCAGTGCTGTGATGTGTGGCCAAGTCAGCTAACAGAGTGAGCTTTTGAGAGAAGGTGGAAAATGTATGATTTGAAAGGAATGTGAATGACAACACCAAAATTTAGGAATGAAGTCAAACCAGAATTTTGGTCTGGGGCAGGGGAAAGAATTGGAGTATTTTATTTTGAATCTTATCTCTCTTGTCCCTGGATTATCAGAAGCAATATTTTGAAACTATGATGCCAGACTGTGCATTTATCATGAAAACTTACTGCTATAGCGCTCAATACACTGAAAGGCATTCTGTGATATAGTTGCCTGTGATATGTGGAGACCAAACCTGGTGACCCATATTGTTTCCTCCCTTGAAATGATCTTAAATCTGACCCCTTCTCCTGCTGCCTTCAGCTTCTCTACTTGTGCAAAATTCAGGAGCTTTGTTTCACAGGCCACTGCGTTCACATTATCTTTGGTGCTGATCTACACGTTTTCTGCCTCTCTGCATTTCACTCTAAGTTTATTGAATTTGAACAAATGTAGGCAATCAGAGGGAAATGCAATTATAACAGAGTCGCACTCAGTTGTTTTCTAAGTGATAAGAAATCTTTTCTGTAGCCAGGGATGGGTTGCAGGCATAGCATGGGCTGGTGAGATCAGAGTAATGTTCTGGCAATGCTAGCAGAGAGTTACAGTCAGTTTCCCTCTCTTATCCACTCTGGCAGTGTTGCATTTTTCACAAGATGATTCAGGTTTGTCAAGGCTAATGATCTTTGCTAACCTATTTAATGAGCCCAGGCTGAACCTTCAGTACATTACAAATGTCTTAATTAAGTCAGCTCAGCAATCAAAAAAATGAATATATGTGCACAATCTTTGCTGCATATAGTTAATTAGCAGCCTGGAAACCACTGGTGCTCTGTGGGTTTATGCAGGCCCTAGTTCAAGAATACAGGTTTTGGTAGCTTTGCTTTAAAAGGCACTTGTGGAATGAATCAGTAGGAAAAATTTCGTAGTCTTCTGTTTTTTTCCTGTCCCTTAAATGATGGTGTCATAACACTGGAGTAATATTTAGTAATATATGGCAAAAAAAAGTAAAGATGATATTCTGCAGATAAGGCAGAGTGAACATTTGCCTGCTGCCACCTGCTATTGAACTTCTCTGACTGTACTATTTCACTGTCTTGCTATGGAGCATGCTGCATGTAATACAAGCAGAAAAGGCCTAAGTGCTCTTCCTTGGATGGGAACTCTGATATGGAAATACCAAACACTGTCTGCTACCTGGCATAAATACTAATCTAGAAATAAAACAACTCCCCTCTGTCTCCGCCAACCCTCACTTTTTATTGTAAAGGAAGCATAAATCGTCCCTGGAAAGATTGGAGCAGAATGTCTGCTGAATTTATGATTAATAAGCATGTCAAGTTTTATAAGAGCATCCTTATGTGGACGCTGCTAATGGCCTTAACATTGCTTCCAGAATCAAAATTGAATGGTTGAGCAGACTTAGCCTCAGGAAGGCTTGTGGTGATAAGGGAACCATCAGAGTAAATAGGTGTACACATTTTTCAACCTGTCAAGTGAAAAAATCACAGATGATGATAAGTCAAGGATATGCCCTCTCATATACCAGTTGTATTAATATTTGTGCTGAACAATGCTGCCTCCTAAACAAGAGGAAAGAGGTGAATGTGAGAAACAGAAAGCTGTGTGATTATCTTGTAAATTACACCCACCCAAGAACAATAATTACTCTGAATCAGCATTTATACAAGGGAAAGATCTTTGTGCTTCTCAGAGCTGTTGTAAATGTGAAGCCTGTAAGTAGCGCAGGAAGAGACAAGCACGCAAGTAGGAACTGCAAAAAAGGGGGGCAAAATTGTTGGGTAGAGCAAAACATAGACTTGCATATGGTTTTTTTTGGGGAGGATTTTACCGGGCAGTGTTAGGTTCTAGAAGACACCTCAGGCTGTAGCGGCTGAGGCAGACTGTGGCTGTTGGGGATGAAGAACCTGTCAGATAAAGCACGGCCCTGACAGGCCCATCAATCTGGTGGTTAGTTTGCCTTTCTCTGCAGCATCTCCCGCTACTTTGCTGCAGAGGACAGGACTGAAAGGGCTGTGCACCAGGCAGGTCTGGTGTAGAAAGGTGCAAAACCTGTCTTTTGTTTCTAACTTGTCAAGTGATGTGTACAGGTATGGATGTGGATAAGATGGAAAGTGCTGGATGTTTCACTGTTGTCTTTTAATATTGATAAGCACTGATGTTTTTCTTGATCAATTTTCTGGGAAGGACAATAATCTCATCGTTTGAGATGTTACTTGTCAGCCCTAACTCTCCCCAGTAAATCTCATGATGTGAATTTTAGCTATTACTGTAATGCTTACATGCTTTATTAGTTTTCAAATAAATGCTTTGAATAAAAAATGCTTTGAAAGGTAAAAGTCATAAATCAAGGGGAATTCTCCATTAGGAACAACATACAATCATAACATATATCCTTACAGAAGTGGTTATCTGGATAACTTACTGAACTATCCAGACAGTCACTGAAAGACATTGGAAGACAGACTGTCATTTGGGTTGTCTGTATGCAGCATATAACATCTGCTGCAGAAATAGTAACTAATTTTGTAGGGGATTTAGTTGCTATGTAGTAAACACAGCTCTGCACCACTGATTTGTGAGCATATCAGCTGCAATAGTCTAGCAGCCTCTTCCTTTTTCACACCCAGGCAAACATTATTTCTCACTTGGCTCTTAGGGAAGCCTCACAGATTCCCTCTGTTTTTAACACAGAGTGGTGCCAACAGCATCACAGTGGCTACGGAGAGCAGGTGGTTTGGTCCTAAATAACTTCTGAAAGATGCTTGTGTTATTCAGTGCCAACAAGTCACTATTTCTTCCACTTTATGTACAGCTTGAAGGAAGTTTTAAGTTTTACTACGACAGCTTAAAAAGTTGCAAAAATAGAATCAGGTCAGATACTGCCCACACCTGTGGGAAGTGCTTCTCGAGTGCCTGTGGCCACATGCAACAGAGACATAAGTTTTGGCAGCACTGTGCTTGTGAAGGCAGAGCTCAGGCTCATGCTCCATGCTGGTTTGAAGGCACAAGTGTCACCTGCCTGGCTTCTGCAGTGCCTCCAGCATGTGTGTTCACGGGTGAGTGTTGTCTCAGATGTGAAGAATACATGTGATGCACTGATACAGACTAAAAAATAGTTGTGTTACTGTAACATCTGGCTATATCTCTTTGTAGCTGATGGTTACTTTCATATATTATACAGTTTAGCTACACTGTGCTGAGCTGTGTAGCAGTATAATAATCATGCAGGATTATTAAAAATATCATTCTGTTCTAGAAATAACACTTTTACGTAACCCAAGATAGATAATCCAAGAGCACCTGGGATTGTGTGAAGATGTTTTGTATTCTGTGGCATTAACCAGCCAAAACATCTTGCTGAACAACAAGCCTGAGAATGGACATTGGCCAA